>BMAO01026163.1:0-27227 GCA_019973975.1 Trichonephila clavata | reverse complement strand
GTTTTATGTGCTTAAGATGTGGAATTAAACAGATTTGAATAACCCCATGACTGCCTCGTGGATAATATTTATTATGCCTCACCAATCTCATATAAAGTATTCATTACAACATCGCCTATATTACGTATATATATATATATATATATATTATACACGTGAGTGTGTACAATAATACTTATGTTGTTTTACATATGACAATGCAAGTAAAATGTAAATATAACAGTATATATTTCTGCCAATGAAAAATATACTTGTAATTTGCTGTGTTAAACCTAATATTTTAAACAAAGAGCTGCTTCGAATGTTTTTTCAAGTTCATGTAACAACTTGAAGTTCACATAAGAAATTACACTCAGTCTTTTTTCATACGATGTGCGTTTGTTATGAACTGGCTCAAAAATGCTGTCATCAGTACATGAGTCAAATATGTCTAGCTCAAATATCGGCTTTGACTCAAATGAAGATTCATTCGTTATTAACGGCCTCTGTTAATTTCTTTCGTGTTACAATATTTGTTATTAGCAGTTGTTTTTTTAGGTTCTCCAGTAGCTTATATAATTCTTGATATCTTGCCATAGGAAAATTAAGATTACGTTGAAATTTTAATACCGACTCTATGTCAGGACCATGAGTAACAATTGTTGTTCTATACTTATAGCAAATTTCAAGCCCTGCGAATTAAATCAGCTGTTAATAGCTAAATTTTATCATCAACTTCATTTTTAGCGTTTTTCTTATTATCAAAAACTTTAATAAATTCGATCAAATCATTCTCACCCAAAGGGCATGAGTTTCCAATTTTTTTTGTTTTGGAATTCGTGCTAGAACAAAAAGCTCGAGTAAAAAAAAATCGTTAAATTCGTATACTGTGTTATTTGAAAATCGTGTAAAAAAGACTGTGCATAAAAATAGTTGGGTGAACGCTCTTTTTTAAAGTAAAGATAATGTAACTTATTTGTACCAAGTATAGGACACTTTGAAATACTTACATTTTTAAATAAATATCGATTTTTTTAACTGGGAAATTAAGCGTAAGTCATAAATGAATGAATACTTATTCACATTTAAATAATAGAATTAAATTTAACCGGATTATCTTTAAATTGACCTTGAACTTAAAGAGAACAAAAGAAATAAATAAAGAACACTTAAAATAATTATGTTTTGAAGGATGTTACATTGAACTGAGATAATAGTTTTCAAAATCAGCAAAGAAATCATTGTATATGTTATATAATATATCCACATATCGAATGAAATTTAATTTACAGTCAAAACAAAGGAATTGTTCTTTACTATATCCCAAGTCCCCCCCCCCCCCCGTTTCAAAAAATATAGAAGAAAATGTCAGATTTAAATGTGTTCAAAAGTCGATACTGGTACTAAAAATAGAAGACATTTTAAATTTCCCACGGATTAAAAAGAAATACAAAACAGAATAGTTGGAATGTAAGGATGAAAGAGCATTCTTTGTTTGTATTAAGTCTCACGTTACAAGAAATGGAGAACAAAAGATTGTGCATTGAAACTAAAAAAAAAAGACTGTTTCATTTACTTTTCCAGATACTATCAATAACGTTTGGAGGAAAGATTTCTTCACACAAAGGTGTTGCTCATTCACAAAAGCAATCTCACGTTCCAAGAGATAAACGCTTTAGTTTCTCCTCTATCGTTTAATCTTCAAAGCTCTTCAATGCAAATATTCGTGATTCAATGTTAAGATTGCTTTACGAGATAAATTGTATTTTTTTTCCTTTCTTGATTCTGAATGTTGATAAACGTATTAAAGTCCGATATTATTCAGAAGATTTGAATATATAAAGATAGTTGAGTTATTTTTTCATTGCATTATTATGAAGCCAAAATTAATTTAAAACAAAATAAAATGATTTTACTTGTACCAATACTTTATTGCATATTTTGTGAATAAGAAATCTTGAAATATTATTCTTAGTTTCACAGACTTGTGAAATTGGTATTGCGTACACAATTGTACATCAGGAAAAAAAGACAGGGAATACATGAAATTAACACTTGGTTTTGTTGAGTATATCATTTTATCAAATGTAATTTTCACTTCCATTAAACGTATTTACACAAAATACTAAAACCCACTTTCAAAAATAGTAAAATGCTTTGAATAAGTGTACATTTAAACCATGCATTTTTAGATCAGAGTATATCCGATCATGAAAACTGGAACAATATTTGTACAGAGTAAGGGGACTCAACCCTTATTTCGACCGGGCTATATACACATGACAACTATTTCACCCGGGCTGCAACACGAGGATTATTTGGTGGATAGTGGCGCTTTAAGATCAAGGATATTTAAAAAGCGGAAAATTGTTCAAAATCTTAAAATTCATGATTTTGAATTATGTTTTTAAACTACAATAATCTCTGTTCAACTCAATTTATAATAAATAGGTTATATGCATTTTTTAAATAGTTATGAGGTAATTGAAGATTTTCTTTCATCAATAATTTCAAGCCTCTTGTTTGCATTTTACAGACATAAAAACAAAACTACTATTGTAGTTTGAAAATTTGATATTTTCTTTTGACAAAGCTTGGCTAGTTTTTTATTTCAGATATTAATTTAACTAGTGCAAGATGGGAGTTTTCAATGAATTCCATACTGAATTTAGTGTTATTTATCTACAATAAGTTCAAGATTGCTTGTGCATTTTTATTTCAAACTTTTGCACAAGTACTTTTTGATTTTACTAGAAAAAATATGTTAACAAATTACTGAATTTATCAAACAGTAGATCGGTATCCTTTAAGATACGCTCTAACAATTTCTGCATCAATTTATATGTTATCCTAAGCAATATCATATGTTTATCAATATGTATAGTGTAACAATCTGTAAAGAATGTTTTTTTGTTTCTTGTGCATTGTGTGATATAACCAACGATAAAATATTTTGTCGCTGTTGCAAAGATTTTTTTTAAGCAAGCCAATTTTTCTTGTCTGGAAAGAGATCTTTAGAAAAAGAGCCATTGAAAGATTTGGCTTAGTAAAAAACAAAATTATATTTTTTTATATACAACATTTTCTCGACACATTTAAACAAGGATTTTGACCCATGTTTGTTTATGTCTACGAAATAATCAAGATCCCAATCATTTAAAACAACATAGATTCTCATTTAACACATATGAAATATTTTTTCTTGGAAGACATGAAAATTAATTAACAATTAGTTTCACAGATAAAATGGTTGCTATACTCCACTGTTATTTGTTATCACTAGCAATTGGAATTACAAAAAAAAAAAAAAAGTTAAATCGTAATTTCTACCAGCACGATATCGATAGCATAAATTTATATACTTGCTTTCTTGATTGATAGAATTTCTCGCTAAATTTCTGAAACATTTTTTATAAATAATTTACTTGGTTAGTGCAACGGACCATGACCGGGCCACTCAGGCAAGTACGGTAGACCTCTGGTTGAGTATCGCTGGTATAGAGTATTAACGGAATCAGAGTAAAAATTACAATAATTTGTAAATATTACAATCATGAAATACATGCAATTAAAATATGGAAAGTGAAATATAGATACAATGAAAAAGAGAATAATAAAGTTATGTTGTCTTAACATTTTTATTCTTTTCTATTGAAAATAGAAAATGGGAACGTATGGAATAATGTTTAACTAAAAGTAACAGGGCCAAATCATATGTAAGGCCAAATCATATGTAAGGCCAAATCATGTATGTCAATTTTATTTTAAAATTTTGTAACTTATCACTTAAATTTTCCATAATTTATGTAAAAAAAAATTGTAGAATTTTCAATAAATTTGGTTACATAATATAAAAAAATCACATTCTTTATATAGAAAAATTAGTTTTTTACAATAGATATTAAATACAATACGCGGATTTTGAAGAAGGTGTACCTAAATTACAGTTACATCACAATTGTTCACAGTTTTGAAATCCAATATTCTAGCGTTCTATTTATCGAATTCTCTTAAATAACGCCTCTATGAATGCAGCAAAATGGTGTCTATTTTTTAAAAGTAAAATTAAAAAAATGCAAAATTTAAAACACCTTTACATCCCAGTTATCTTAAAACTTTTCACTATACATGTTATAAAAACAACATCATATATACATTTTATCATGAAATGTTTTACTCAATATCTGCTCTAATTCAAGCATTGTAAAATTTTGTAAATATTGTGCTTTTTTTAAAGGGGACATGGTACGATTTAAGCAAACATTCTTATTTTAAGCATGTTCAAAATTCTTTTGGCTGCCTCCTATGTGTGTATACTATATAAAATAGATTTTGTGATAAAAATTTCATAACAAGCTAGTCATTTAATTTTTTAAGGAAAAACTTGAGAGCTTTTTGAAGGGATTTTAAAATGCTACTCCTCCTACAAAAGTTTACATAAAAGCAGGAAATTTGATTTACACGTACGTCAAACTATATACAACAAAAGTCGGCATGGGTTTGGGGATAACATGGTTGGTATTTGTACAATACTTCTTTTTATGAATGCTTATTAAAAATTTCTTAAGAAATGTCTAAATTCCGAGTTCAATTATTTAAAAAAAATAAGTATTGCTTTGATAGAAAAATGCCTACCAACTTTTATTACATGTACTATTAGCAATAGGCAAAAAAAATTGTAATTATTAGGGAACAGCACAATAGAAAAAAAAGTCTTAGCATTTTAAATGAAGAACTAGTTATTTTATTTTTCTCTGAGATAACTAAGTTTAAATTTTTGATTTGTATTAGGGATGTGATAAAAAACGACCGTAAAAGCTATCATAATTCAGTGTTTCTTAAGTGTAGAGCTTTCAACTTTTGTGAGGTTATAGGAAAGATTATAAAGAATAATTTAGGCTAAAAAAATTAAATTTGATTTTTTTGACCGATTTTTGTCATTTCAATCGTATTGTGTCCCATTAAACGAAAAGCATCAAATTATTTTAGATAGAGAAAAAAATAAAACAAATCATGCGCCATATCCTATACGTCCATCATATATTACTAATAAATATCTATCATCCGCAATTCTAAGTTTCACTGGAGAATACTCTACATAAGAATTGCATCTTCTTTCTGAAAGCAAGAATAATACGTTCGTCTTGCCAAATCTTATTGACCTACTCTGAAAGAAGGGTTTCATTGAATTGGAGCTAAGATTCGCGTAATGATCATTGATATAATACTCCTTATGTAAGGCGTAGAAGCGTTTGTGAAGGGTGAGCAAACTATCTTCTTACGAAAGGTCACTGTTTGAGTGCTGAAAGTCCCATCAATTTGTTCCGACTGACATGTTTCCCTTTGATCCGTCAAGATTTTTTCTTTGTCCCTGCTTTTGATATAACGTGGATATAGATACAGTTAGCTACGAGATTATATAATACTTAATCAGCTCTTCCGTATTGATTCTACATAGTGGCTCAAGTCATAAATTCTTTGTTTTCAGCAATATGCAATGCACTGTTAAAATTTTTGAGATAATATTTAACATTAAATAAGATTTTTAAGTATAACTTAATATA
Organism: Trichonephila clavata; assembly: GCA_019973975.1. Classification (NCBI taxonomy): domain Eukaryota; kingdom Metazoa; phylum Arthropoda; class Arachnida; order Araneae; family Nephilidae; genus Trichonephila; species Trichonephila clavata. The sequence goes on along the minus strand of BMAO01026163.1, from coordinate 21,684 downwards.
AAAACAGGAATCAGTCTATACCAGGGAAACTCAACCTTTTTTCCTGCCGAGTCGTATACGTATAGTAAATAATTCATGCGGGCCGCAAAATGAAAATTGATGGAAAAAACATCATTAGACCAAGGCAATGCTGAACACTTAAAATGTGGAAAATTGATCAAAATGTGAAAATTTATTTTTGGCTTTTAATACTAAATATTAATTTCCATCAAAGACACACAAAACGTTTCTGCGTTTTTATGCATTTTCTACTGAGTTATGGGGTAGTTTCGGTTCCTTTTTGTTCGTGACCATACAAACAAAACATAAACAAAACTGTTAAGCCATTTCATAATTTTTTTTTCTTTTGACAAAGCATTTTATTTTTATTTCAAACATTAATTTATCAAATGCAGAATGGCAGCAAAGAGGAGTTTTGACTGAAATCAGTATTATTTGTTTATAATTAAAAATCAGTTTCACACCCATAAAATGGTCACTACTCCAGTTCCTTCCCTATTTCACTATTATTTGTTATTACTAACCCAGTTAAAGTTTCAAATAGAAAAAAAGTATTGTAATTCGCACCATTAAGAAATCGATAACAAAATGGATCGATTTGATTGCTTGATTGTGAGATTTAAAATTTGCCCACTAAATTTTTAATACATTGTTCTTAAATAATTGAATTTTTTAGGGCAATGAATCATGATCGGGCTACTCAGAAAAGCCCGGTGGGCCACAGGTTGTGCATCACTGGTCTAAGCCAGTGATTCCCAAAGTGTTCTATATAGACCCCCAGGGGTCTATGACAGCATTCAGGGGGTTCACGTCAGTAAAAATGTAATTTTGGGGTCCATGAGGTGTAAATGGGGGTCTGCGATAGTGACTCTCATTAAACAAGATCGTGACTTTAATTTTAAGAGAAAATTTAATGCATTGGAAAACAGATTTACCTGTTTAACAAATGTATTTACTAAATTTAATGAAGTTAATTTGCAGTTACAAAGGACATAATTTTTTTCGGCGTTTCTTGCCATAATTAAGCTAAAGAGTATAATATTGGACGTCCCGAATTATTTTTCCCAGTTTCTCAATTTGTCACACACAATCTGCCCGGAAACTAACGTTTTAACCTACGTTCAACATTTAAATGCCCTTTATTCAGATTTTGAGACTAGGTTTGAGAATACTTTGACTAATATATATGGTAATACCACAGTAAGCAATTAATTAATATAATCCCATTGAAAGAAAAAAAAACAAATGTCATATTACTAGAGGAACTGATCGGAATAGGCACTAATAAGATTTGAAAGTAAAATTTAGAAACCGATATCAGCTATTTTAAAAGCACCAGCATGAATAAAACACCAGATTCATCTCTCCCATTAAAAGCATTTGTTTGTAGCTCAGTTACTTTATGTAACAGTTATTTTAAGTATTAAATTTTAATTTCATTAATTAACATGCATGTCTTGAGTTTAAAACATTATACTTCACTACAGTTAGAAATTTATATCTTGTAAATTAAGCTCTACATATATATATATATATATATATATATATATATATATATTATATATATATACCAGCTGTCAAAAAGACATTTAAGTTTATAAATTTGCAAAAATTCATTATTAGGTAAGTAGGGGTCCACCCGAAACCGAAAAACGTGGCAAGGGGTCTATGAAACAAAAAAGTTTGGGAACCTCTAGTCTAAACGATACACGCGCATTACTTCTATCTAAGACTGAAGTTAGGTACTATGTGGTAAAATGTACGTTATGATTCAAGGAAAAACTTTTGAAATTTAACTTGTTTACTGTTCGTAACTGGCCTGAATGGTTTTTTTTTCTTTATATAAGAAATAAATATGAGAGAGAGAGAGAGATAAAAACTGTTTTATGGTTATATTGAACAATATGCTTTGATTCTCTGAATCTTTTAGAAATAAGGAATGAAATATTAAAGCTATTAACAACAATTGCGTTTTTTTTTAAAACTTAATGCATTTGTACCAGGTGTAATACGCTTATCGCAGTAAAAATATCTTACTATTATTTGTGTTGCTCTAAAAATATTTCTTTCGTTACCAAAATACACTATAAATGTGTTTATAGTAATCTTAAATGTTTCATTAGTAATATAGTCCGTTGTAAAATTATCGAATGAAAACAAATAAAAATCTTACATGACGCTTTGTTAGAACATTCTCTGCAGTAAATGATAAAGTATTTTTTGGAAAACAACTCTAACATAATTCTCAAAAATGTAGGACTTCTACATCAACGCATTGATTTTAAATGCTGAATAGAATATCATAATTTGTAGATTACTGAAGAAAAATAGAACAAAAATGCTGGCGACCTAGATTGATATTTAATATGAAGAAAATGATCTGAAATAACTACACAAATATTGTTATGACTTTGGATTTTTCAAGTTTCCTTTTTCAAAATTTTAATAAAGAAAATATTTTTTAAAAAATACATTTAACGTATATAAAAACATATAGATAAAAGTTTAATAGATAGTACTTTTTTACTTTAAATAAACCTTACAAAAAAATTAAATTTATTTTTGCTTCTAGAATAATTGTGTTTTGTAGCGTAATTTTTTAGAGATGTTTTCATCTTTCATATTTGATTGATCATTTTGAATATTTATTAGCTAAATTTAAGTTTCTGGTTATAAAATGAATGTTATCATTGTGCGTGCGGGTAAGAGAGAATGCATAGTATAATCCTTGTTCAAAGAATATATTATTTCGTTTTTCGTAATATATTTACAAGAAATAAAAATTTGGCCTTTGTGTTAGAACTCTAAATTCACATGAACAATGAAATAAAAAACTCATTTTGTGAATAGTTTGTCTGGACTTTTGTAATATAAAGGGTGTTTTGAACCATGCATTTAAATTCATGTTTAATTAAATTACATTCAGGATAAAAAAATCTGCTTATTAATGAGGTAAAAATATTGAAATAACAAAAGCACAAGGCAATTTTTTTAGTTCATAAGAAAAACACTTAAATTTGTAATGTAATTTCCCGACAAAACAAAGTGAAATGCACAAAAGAAATTATTAAAATAAATCACGCATTCTACACTTTCTTTCCCATTTTTTTTTTTTTTTTTAGTTTTATAGTTTCTTTAACTTTTTAGCACTTTTCTTGCTAAACTGCGGTGTGGCATTATTTAGGAAAAGAAAAGAAACATTAATTTTGTTTATTGTTTTTGGCACCGTTTCTTTTCCAGCTTGATGAAAATTTTACTTTGAAACACATTTGTTCTGACAGTTTTGCTGAAAAAAAAATATTTCAGCGCAATGGATTTTCATGTAAAGCAAATCTATAAGAATTTTTTTTTATTAAAAAGAATTTTTGTTTTTTAAGGAAACCAGGACATCATATACTTTCAAAAAATGGTTTTTCAATTTTAGTTCTAAGAAACAGTGCATATTTTTCTGGACCTAAAATTGTATAATACTTATATGTTTGTTGATAAAATAGCCCTAAAATATAAAAAATAAAAATGTAAACAAATGACCACGCCCCTTTTGTGACTCTTAGTTTTTTTACTTTTTCTCTCTCTCAAAAGCTTATTTTTTTGCATTTAGGTAGATTTAAAAAAAACAAAAAACTATTGCACTATAAGATCACGGATTTTTTATATTTCTATACAAGATGCCTATGCATATAGTGAACCTAATTTTTTAATGTTAAAATAATGCCTAAATTTTTAAAAACGGTTTTATGCATAAAAAAGCAGAAAAAAATAGAAATTTTCCAAATTTTAAAGTTTTATAATTTTTTAAAGAAACTATACTAAATTTTCACTAAAAAAATAAGTTCACTGTCTTTTTTGTGTATTATTTTATATGTGTGTAAAAAATGTTTTGCATAAAAAAAACTTTTTAAAAAATGATACCTAAACATAAGTATGTATTATGAGTTCTCAAAAATTATGTATTACTTAAATTAAGTAGGAAAAAAATTTTTAAACTAAAAAGTTATTTTTGTAATTCTACAGAATAATTAAATTGTTTTTATTAAGAACGTAATATATCTAAGCTCTATTGAAAATTTTAAAAGATATATGTCTCATAAACAAAGGGTCTTAATTTTGGCATTTTACACTTCCGAGCATGTCCTGGTTCCTTTAAAGAAATTAGTTATGAGATTACAGAAACTAATGAGCACACAGTGTTGTTTTAAAAGCTGTACATAAGAGAGAGAGTGAGAAAATTGTCTGTTTTTTTGTCTGAGTAATTACGTAAGTCTTAAAATGTTGATATGTAATCTTTACGCTTCCGAACTTTTGAAACGGATTATATTTATATAGGAATTTCAATACATTATGACCAGTCAGCTTAATATGAAGTAAGACTACCCTTCACTTTCATACCCCCTCCCCTCCTCCCCAACGAGTCTTTGAAGAGGCAAGATGTTGATAGGTAATCTGATGTGTCTGATACCAGACATTCACCTACTGATACTGCAATGCTTTATAATACGAAATGGTAGCGTGGCAACACACAAATCCGAATTTTCAGGGGGCACCATAAATGTTAATTTGGAATGATGTCAGATGAATTCGGAAGCCGAATCTGTGGAATTAAAATTCACCAAAACAAGCTTCCAACCATTCCCTGAAGATTCAGTCCTTGTGAGATGGACCATTGACGTCATCATTCACCGAGAATATTTTTGCCTTAAAAGGATATTTCTGGTGTGCCAAGATGTTCATATAGCTCACAGGTAATGGACTATTCTATAAGGATGATGGGTTTAATGTGCAAGATACAAACATTTTCTTAACTATGAAACAAACACCATTATCTTGTATTTGGCTAAATGTGAAACCGGTTGCAAGGGTGTCCGTTTGTATTCACACTTTTGATTATCTATTTGATTAACCAGAAAGCAAGCTTCGTCGGACCAGGAGATTTTCTTCCTTTCTTATGCAATTGTATACCGAGGCACTATGGCGTTTGGCGATGAGGGTTAAGTGTACAAATACGCTGCACTGTTTATTGTGACACACTGTCTAGACCATTACTGTTGTAGCTGCTGTAGTTATATCGTCTGTTGCGGCTGCTTTTGATATCGGCTGTTCTAGCTGCTTTTGATATTGACTTTCTAGCTACTTTTGATATTGACTGTTCTAACTGCTGCTAATATCAAACATTGCTGCCTTTAGGTCTCATAAAATTAAATGTAACGGTTTCCTCAATCTTTAGCAACTAATGTGCCATGACTTCACATATCACTGACATCCAACGTATCGTTTTTAATGCCGTACATCGTCGTGTGTATATATATATATAATGGATGATGACTGATTTAGTAAAGATTGCGACGAATTTAGTAAAGAATTTTTCACAGCGTGGCCGGTGTTGGGTTTTTCGTATAAGGTTACTATTTATGAGGGTTGATGATGCTTGTTCATTATTATGGAGGAAGTAGTCGTCGAACAGTTATTCTTCTTTATTAAACATTTAACATGGAAGACATTTAGATGGACGTACTGACAAATAGACATACACACACAGCACAATTCACAAACACTAGCTGCAGCACACTACATGATGGCAAGAGCGAAGAAGAAGCGAGCGTAATCGTGTGCTGCAATTTTTTATACTAGTGGTGAAGGTCATACGACTCTTTTGTAACAGGAGTCGTGATTGGATGCAAATGCGCTCGAGCAATTATATTAAGATTAAGATTATGCACGCGAGAAATTGGATTAAGGTGCGAAAGAACTAGGAAATAATTTAGCGGATAAAGTTAAAGAGAGTTAGAAGAAGTCATTACATTCTCCCCCCCCCCTCCATAAGACGCGTGTATGCACCAGGGCACACACAAGTATCTTACAGAGATATTAAATTTTAAAATTTTGAATTAAATATTATTATTAAAAATTTTTTCCTTCACTCCAACCAGCAGACATAAAAACTCCAACACAGAAATAAAATAATATGAAAACAAATGTACACTAATATAACTGTAAAATATGGGTACCCATAAATAACCTTCAAAATATATTAAAATTCAAAGTGTATTAAATTCAAAAATGTAATAAAATTCAAAATATAGTAAAGTTCAAAATGCATGGAAGTTCAAGATGTATCAAAGTTCAAAATGTTCACATTTTCTTGAGTGGTTGAAGTAATAATTGGTTACCACTATAAACGTTGCATCATAAAAGTACACTATATCAAAAATAAAAACAATAAACACTTGAAATGGAATAAAAGCAAAAATAAGATTCAAAAACATAATTGTAGTATAAAATACCATCAAGGATGTTGGGTAGTGGTCCCTATGTGTTTCTCTCTCTCTCACACACTCTCAGTAATAAGACTACGTTGGTGACAAATATCTTTATTTCTCTTCTTTCTCTGTTGCGTATGTCGGAACACTGCGATGGGCACCGTAATTCTCGCTCTCGCTTGTCCGATCTCCCGCTCACACTCTCACTGAAACTCAACGCTCGTTTCCTTAATACACTTAATCACCGCCAGGCGGTGCCCACTGCGCATGCTCAAACAAAGGACAAACATCAAAGAAACATCTAAGTTTGTTTCAAAATAAAATAGTAGACTTTGTCTAAAAGTACTTAATAATCTTAGTATGTTAGACTATTAGGAAGGGGAATTTAATTCAAACTATTTCCTGTTTCCATCCAAGAGACACTTCTCCAAAACTGAAACAGAATACTGAGATGGAAACAGGAAAAAATTTGAACTGGATTGGAAGATGTGTGTGTGTGTGTGGACCCATGTTTCACACATTTATAAGATCTGTATTCACACATTTCTCATTGTAATATTTCACAACAATATTTTTTTAAAAAAAAAATTATCCTAAGAGTGGAAAGAAGGGGGTCCACTTAAGAGGGGTAAAAGGACAATCGTTTGGTTTTGTGTAGCTGTGTGTGATTTTTAAAAAAAAAATTTGTGGTTATTAAAATGATTACCATTCGTGACTTAATTTTAATTCTTCAGGAGGATAATAAGTTCTCAATTTTGACACGTGAACAATTTCAGTAGGTTTTTTAGTTAAAAGGGGGTCACTTCACGCAGCCTTTTCCCTATCTCCGTAATGTTAAAAATGACGAAATTTAAGGAACATTTTTGAAAAATTGACAAGTTGTACAGTCATGAATTTTTTTGTGTAGATTTATTGTATTGTTTTTATTATTTTAATGAGAGCATTTTTCAAAATTTTGATTAGTTTTTTTAAAAAAAATTCATATGTGGAGTCACACGTCAAAATTATTAAAACGATGAAAATTCTGGTACATTTTTATCCATAAAATTTTTTTGAATAATTTTTTTGACAAAATCTCTCATTAAAATATTTATTTGTATAGTGTTAACATATGTGCAAAGTTTCAAAGCTATAAATTAAGTAGATTTTTCAAAAATGTTCCTTTTGTGTTGAAATTTACACTTTTGAGAAATAGTGATTTAAAGTAAAAATTTACTATTAACTAATACGTACCAGAACCACAACTTGGATTTCTGGTATCATATGCAAGATTATCTTCTTGTCTACATTTTAATTGTTTGTTTTTAGTTCTAGCTTCTTTGGTTCATTGTAAAACTGCCTATTTTGCTTTCTTAATATGCGCATGATCTACTTCTTCCAACGCTCGACATTTGTAAAATCCTGGGTTTGAATGTTTAATACATCTAAAACTTTTAATTTGGTAATGAAACCTTGATTATATAAAAATGTAGCTTCAAATACTATAGTTTTTAAAGTTCCTAATTGTATAAATGCACTTTTTGGAACTATAAATCAAGTACAATTTAAGGTTTCATTGAAATTTTAAGTTTTACCGTGAAAGCACGTAAATAAAAGTTCAAGACTAGAGAAATCTCTAAATACTTTTTTAATGCAATTGCTAATTGCAATAGGTGAGTTGTGTTAAGCTTATATGTGTCACCTTTCAGTAAGAACCTATTATATTCACACCACGAATCACCTCCCATGGGGCATAAGCCGTGTCGTATTTTCAAATCTGTGGAGAGTTTATGAAAAAAATATAGCCCAAATAGTTTGCATCATGACTGACAAGTTTTCTGAGTTGCTTCAAATAGCCACACAAAACATAGTATCTTTACGATTTGTCTATTACTGCATCTGTTAATCTATAACGACCTCCTAGAGATTTTTTGTCCACAAGATTTTTGCCTTTAAATTTTGATTTTAATGCCCTGTCATGTCTCCATCCTTTTCTCAACATGACCAACACATTCTAATGTTTTAATGTTGACATATTTCTAAGGTTAAGATTCTAAAACTGCTTTGTATGCTTTAAAGTCCTCATCACCCAAATATTTTGTCGCAATTAGTAAATCGAAATTTGTGTATCGTAAATTGTGTCGTGCCTCTGAGCAATGGAAAATACAAAGTGCACCTTCAACTTTCATCCCCCTACTACTTCCGAAGTAATCTGCCGAACACTCAATGTTATGTACATTGTCGTTAAAATTACTTGAGTATTTCCTCTATAGTTTTTCGGCATCAACAACTTTCCCAGTGTTCACACTAACTGCTGTAATACCATTCAGAGAAACATGACCCCTTTTTTGCCAAATGCCATAGACAAACACCGGTACAATAGGACTTGCATTATTAAATGATATCATTTCGACAGCAGTTATATATATAATACCATAGACTGGCTACTTTCTGTGTCGTGTTATTTAATGCCATGCATGAACTCGTAAAACCACTTTGGTGGACGTGACAATTCATAACTCAACAAAATATTTTCGCAGTTGCTTCTCTTTTCCAATAAAAATAATAGCATATGAAAGCCCAGTGTTTACTTCATATAATTTTGTATCTTTTTTGATTAACTACTGTTTTAGTAAACCTGGTAATAAAAAATGTTTGAATAACATTACAAAAATCACAACATGTCAACAACTTTAGAACCAAACTTTGGATTTGGCGACCAAAATTTATGTGAATACCTTGTTTTTTACATTTTATTTATAATAAATGTGGTTTCAAAGCACAAGAAAACAGTAGAATGTTAATTATTTCAAAAAAAAAAATTTTCAAATGAATCTAAAAGGAAACATACTCTTTATTTGACTTACCTAACTTAGCTTTTAAAGTTGAATTATTCATGTATAATTTGAATTCATTATTCTGACTTATAACGCATTTAATTTCTGGAAAGTTTGGGTTTTTGAACCTTTGTTTCCAAGCTTTCGTTTTTTAAACGTTTTATTATTAAACATAAACATGTTAAAAAAGGTTTTGATAGAAACAATGTTTCCAATAGCAGAAATTCGTAAAATATTTGAAGAGGTAAAAAACAACACGCGAGTTTCCAGAAAGTAAACAAACAGCTACAATTATTCACTTCACTTCTTTCCTGAACAAGTTACGGATCAAAATAAATCCTTTTAATCAATTTAAAATATTTGATGAGGCTGAAAAGTAGCAAGTGTCTTTTGTTTTGAAATGAAAGGGGCGTGGCAAATCAGCTGGTTTTGGGTTTGACGGATGTAAACAAATTTTTAAAAAAATATTAAAAATACTTCTAATTCAACTAGAACAAAAATTTAAATTGCAGTAGAAAGAGAAAGAGTGGTATTTTATTTTTCAATCAAAATTGAAAAATCGATTTTTGGATCGACTTTTGTGAAGTGACCCCCTTAGGATTGTTTGGGTTTGGTTATTTCATAATTTACATCTGACATTTTTTGTACTATTTGATAGGGGCCTGAAAAACTGGGGAAGAATAACAACTAGTTGATTCCTTAATTAAACCTGCAGCTAGTAAATTTTGAATTTGTTTATTAATCTCAGCTTCTGAAGTAGCTGATGTTCTGTATGCTCACTGGGAAATTGGGAGATCTGATGTTAAATTAATTCTAGGGGGTTCCATTCTTATTTTACCAACATCATATTTATTTTTTGAAAAAACATGGGAGTATTCTGAAATAAGTTGCACCAGGTTAGAAGATAGTTCTTTAACAATCAGGGGTGAAAAAATATTCTCTGAGGTATTGACTAAATCTTCCTGATTAGATTTAGGTTTGTTTATATTTTCCTGTATGTGTAAAGATATTTGTTTGTTGATTGTGTTAGAATTATTTACAATAATTTGTCCATTTTGTAACAATTGGTTATATTCACAATCAATCATAAATGTGCATTGGCTACACTCTGGTAGTCCTAGGATAATATAAGGTAAACTACTATTAATAACATACAGATTTACATTCCGTTCAATTTGTCATATTCTTAGAATAATTTTGCATAGTTGGTTTAGTCGAAAATTGCCATGGGCTTGGTTAATATGTATAGGCCTAGTTTTTTGTTTCGTTAGTTTAAGTTTATTTACAATATCTGCAGAAATTAAAGAAAGTGGATCCAGTGTCAATAACAATATTTACATTATTTTTTCCTGTAAAAGGTAAATTGTCCAAGTTATCTATGCTTGGCAATGGTGAGACATTTCCGGACACTTGTAATTGTCAAAATGTTGGGCCAGGGGCCTCAGTAGAAGGGTGTTGTCTCTGGTTGGGGATTTGTTGATTACTAACAGGGTTCCCCGAGCTCTGAGAAGCTGTGTTAGTAGCCAACGATGAGTCACAAGTAAATGGGGTTTGTCTTAATTCGGTTTGATTGAAAGGGCATTGCTGCTTCCAATGGTAAGCATTGAGAATGCCTTGTCGAGTACAAAAACTACATGGTGGCATTCCATTTTGAAAATGTGTGTGGTGGTTGGGTCTAAATCCTTGATTGACGAAATTGTGAGCCTGGTGATTTGGGAGATGTTGGGGACGCATTCTGTTAAAATTTTTAAAATTAGGTCTAAAAGAGTTCTTTGGAGGTCTGTAAGCATTTTGTTTTGGTCTATAACAATTTGGTTCTGGTTTAGTTACTTGTGCTTTCATTAGGCGGGTAGCTACCATGAGCCATTCTGTAGGTGAGGTGGGAGGGTTAAAGGTCATTAATTGTTTAATGTTGGTGGGCATTCCATCAGTGAGTCCTTCCAAAATGAGTTGGGGAGATACACCTAATTGTCTACCACAATTTAATTTCTGGTGAAAATATTGGTCTAAATTGTTTCTTAGCTGGTATTGGGAGAAATGTGATAAATTTACTACGTTAGGTTTTAAGAAATTTTCAACAAGGATATTACACAGATCATCAAAATTAGAAATATTAAGACAAGAATCAATATAATGGGTTAGAGCAGAACCTTTAAGATATTTAGAGATATTAAGCATTTTCCAATCATTGTCTTTATTACTAATTTTGCATGCATTATTAAAATACTCTAACCACGCTTCTATTCTCATTCCATTTTCAGGGTCAAATGCAATTAAATAGGGTTCACTGATTAGTATTACTATTTACAGCTAAATTGGGTTGATCATTATTTGCCATTTTAAATCCCGATCTGAGGATCATATAAAAATTAAAACTTTAAATAATTCTTAAAAATTTTGAAGTACAAAATAAAAATACCAAAAATATAAAATTAAAATATCAACACAAATCAAAATTTTGCAGTTACTAATATTACTCATAATCAATATTCAAATATCAAACATGAAAAAAAAAACTTAAATTTCTTACTTAAATAAATATTGTTTTATCAAACTTAAAACAAGCATTGCAATACTATTAAAAATATGCCAAATGAATGATAATTAAAATAAATTTAAAGTGAAATAAATCAACACAAAATATGCAGTACTAATAATCTTAAAAATTGAAAAAGAAACCAATCGATCTACTGGTGGCTATTTCTTGCACATATTATGAAAAGCGTTGGGCACATAGACGGGAAATTTCCCTTTTTAGTTGTGAGCACAATTCCTTATATTTTGAATCTTCTTGCAGACATCGCGCACCATATAAAAACACAACGATCATTAGCCATTTTTTCACAAGGGTGAATCACACAAATAACGGGAATTTCCCCGTACTTGTTTATCAGGCGAACAGGGGAATACCCTTCAGAAGCTTCAATTCGTTCACTTTCACATTTCATTAGTAGAATTTTCACTTTTATAGGATTTCACTTAGAGATATTTCCTCTTCTTTTTCCCGCGTTCCCAGCAGGTTATTTTATCCTGCCGGCTATTATAATGGATGATGACTGATTTAGTAATGATTGCGACGAATTTAGTAAAGAATTTTTCATAGCGTGGACGGTGTTGGTTTTTTCGTATAAGGTTACTATTTATGAAGGTTGATGATGCTTGTTCATTATTATGGAGGAAGCAGTCGTCGAACAGTTATTCTTCTTTATTAAACATTTAACATGGAAGACATTTAGATGGACGCACTGACAAATAGACATACACACACAACACAATACACAAACACTAGCTGCAGCACACTACATGATGGCAAGAGCGAAGAAGAAGAGAGAGTAATCGTGTGCTGCAATTTTTTATACTAGTGGTGAAGGTCATACGATTCTTTTGTAACAGGAGTCGTGATTGGATGCAAATGCGCTCGAGCAATTATATTAATATTAAGATTATGCACGCGAGCAATTATATTAAGATGCGAAAGAACTAGGAAATAATTTAACGGGTAAAGTTAAAGAGAGTTAGAAGAAGTCATTATATATATATATATATATATATATATATATATATGAGTTCACAAAAATTATTCTTGATATCGTAGTATATCCAACCAATAATGCTAATGCAATGTAAAAGTGATATTTCAGGAGTTTAATCAGTATTAATGTGGGTAAGTGTGGACAAGATGACCATTTTATTATTTGCGTTCAGTGAAGTATAATGCCTTTATCATCTTTAAAGGGCAATTTAGTGAATTTTTAAGAATTCTTAAGATGATACAATTTTGAAATTCAAAAGATATCTATTTCTTATAATATGTATTTCTCTTCAATCTAACTTATTTTTTTACTTTGAATTTCCTTCCTTATTTCGAATTAGTGTTCAATATCTCTGATTTATTGATAGTCATAAAATAGGTTTCTTTTCCTTTTGTCTTGAATAGAGTGATTCAATCCAATTCAAAATCCATATGAATCTGTTGTCAAAATTTTTAAAAAAATTATGTTTATTTTACTTACTTAATGAAAAACAAACGACTGTGTATTTTTACACTCTCATTATCCTAATGAATCAAACAATTCTTAGAAATATTTTTTGAACCCACAAAACTTCTTCTCTTTTTTCGGAGTATATTTCAATAAGATATGAATTTTAAGGAAAAGATTAAATATTTCTCATTTCCACTGTAGATCGATTCTTTTTAAGCCATTTTACTGATTATATTTGGTTAATCAGTAGAGCAAACTTTTTTCGTTACATTCTAGTCATTTTCTAAATTATTTACTTTAAGAATTTTTTTTAGTTAACTCATTGTTTCTCAAACTGTGGTGAGCGCACTCCTGGGCGGGGGGGGGGGGCGTGATATCTCTACGAGGGACTTATTGAAAAGTCGAAAACAAAATATTGTTTTTTAAATAAACTATTAATTTACTAAAAGTAAAAAAAATACGTTCTGACATAATAAAAAATAAAATACGCATTCACACTGATATAATACACTTATAAATGTATCAGAGTGCTTCACAATGTATTTTATGAATAATTTAACAATACTAAGTTAAGAACAAGTTTAATAATTACCAGTGACCTCATGGACTCTTCATATACAAATTGATGTACAAAAATTAACACATCTTAATAATTTGTACGGTTTATAATTAATCCCTTAACTGCTGATTAAAAGGGACGTGATTCGCTCCCCAGTGCCTCAGTTTTCCACGTAGACGCGTATATGTGATGTATTGGGGGAAGGGGAAGAAATGCGGAATAAATATAATGAAATTCTCTGATATATAAGTAAATCCTTCACAAACACTGTCAAGGTCCTCTTGCAGCATTTCGAAGCCTTCTGAATAATTTTATGGATATCAGTACACAGAAATGATCGTACTTCGGAAACACGTATATATACGTCCGGGGCATTTAAAGCACTAGTTGAGCGAGACATAAAAGTACAAAGGGGACACTTAAGACGTTAAGTAGTATTATAGCTTTAACGTCAAAGTATAGTGTTAATGAATTCAATGCATTGTTATTTGTATGGAGAGGGAATCGCGATGAAAATTATGATAGAATATTGGGTCGCAAATATTGAAAGTTTGAGAAAAAATGAATTAACTGTAACCAAAAAAGTATTGCGTTGCAATTCATACTTTATCAATTTTATCTCTATTGGTGCTATTTTATGAATTAAATTACTCAAAAAGAAATTGCTTTTAACTATTAATATAAATAAGGTATCAAATGAAATGGCATACTTTATCAAATCCTAAGACATTCATTTCTTATTATTCTACCAATTTCTGTAGAATAATCTTTTATCATCAGTGTTAATTGCTTTAAAATTATTCTCTATAATATTTCAGTTACAACATGGTTCAGATTAAGTATATCTGTTTAAAGGCTTATGTAACTAAATTCTATTTTATAGTATTGATTTTATTAAAATAAATTCATATAATGCAAGGGATCTAAGTAAAGGTTTGAATTAATTGATACAAATTTGTATTAAGCAATCCATTATTTTATTCTAAATAACTTTTTATTCTGTCAAGAAATAAAACATTTATAGTCCAAACAATACATCGTGAGGATTGAATGTGTTCTAATATTAGACTTTTTGATGCATGCAAACTATTAATTTATGCTCGTGGCTTTGTTATTAAACAACCTTTAGAGTGGCATTTTACATTTCTCTTACTCCGAATGATACCGGTTTTTTTATTTACATTTTGCCATACTGTCTAGTTTTCAATAATTACGGAGACTAATTAAGGCTGTGGTAATGACACACACACAAGATTTTGGAAAGTCAAAAACTTCATAACTAACATTAAAATACGTAATGCAGTTCCATATGTAGTGCAAAAATCATCATTTTTTGAATTTCTGACTTATTCGCCGTATAAAGCGCAACGTGCTTTACGAAGATATCTGAAATGTGCATGGGACTGCTCTTACATTTTTTGAAGTCTAGAACTAGAGTGTGAGTGGGTAATAAAAGCATGGAATAAACTTAAATCTTTCATAATTAAAAAGTTATTTAAGGTATCCGACTACCTTAAAATTGTGAATTTTGCCAAAATTTGTAAAAAAATTTTTATGATTGTATTTTATGGAACATCTTATTAGCTTTATAAAATTAACATATTTATTACTTTCAGTTCATAAGAACAAAAACTATGTGTTTTAGTGGGTGCAGATGTCATTACCTTAAGCAAGATATGTCATACTTTAAAACGCGGCTTACTCGAAACGTGTTTTTTTGAAAATGCTCAAGCGGGGACAGCGATTGCTCAAAAAGATTTGAAAATAATTAACTGTTATATTTTTTATATGTTCTGTATAATAATTGAAGTCTTTTAACCTTCAGATTTATTCATCACCGTTTTACTACAAAATTTACAGTTCCTTATGTGAATATAATCACTGTTTTTTAAGCAATATCATTCTACAACTACGATAAAGTGCTCTAGTTTTTGTAAAACTTAAAATATCTTTTATCCTGAAGGTCACCAAAATAGGATAACATAGCAACACATCAGAATTGAAGAATTGAAAATTTGTTCATAAACTTTTGGTACAGAATAGGGCGCATTTATGTATGTTTTATCAATTTTTATACCCATTTTTTCCCACTTTTTAGTAGTAATAATTTCTTTTTCTCTTCTTAATTTTATCATATTTTTCATAAAATGTACTAAACAGATCTAAAAACAATAAAAAAATCTCCATATCTCCATTTTTTAAAAAAAAAAGTTATCGCAATCAGTCGGATACCTTAAAACATAGTATATCTAACAATCTAGATGAATGGAGGATGATTATTTATTTACGGGTTAGAGTAACAGTTAGGGGGAAAAATTGAAATGGAATTCGATTGCATGCACGAAGATGTAATGGGAGTCTCGTACACAACGAACATTTAATGCTATCCAAGAATGTGAATATTCGTAAGGTATATCATTTCTTTTTTATTAACTATGTTTTGATACTTGTAGAATTCTAATTTTTTTTTATACTCTCGTAGTTATTTATTTTTAAAGCTTCCATTTTCACATTCAGGGTATAGCACGCACGGGAAAATGTTTTTTATCTTATTTTTGTTTTAAAAGTGCGCGTTATATATATATATATATATATATAAGACTGATTTTACTTACTTATAAATACGTATTACTTGCAATCGTCAGTTATAAAGCATAAATTTAATTATAGGTATGAAATTAACCAAATTTTGTGCCACACTACAAAATCAACATATATTTAGTAGGCCATGTTTGTATCACAAGTAACATATAAGGCCCTAAAAATTGGATCCATATAAATCACATAATTTGCATCACATAACATTACAGAAGCCCCCACATAAATTAGCACAACTTTTTTTAAAGAAATAATTTATATTTAGTTCTAAATTATTTGGCAGTTCAAGTAAATTAAACATGTAAATGAAACAGAAAAAATTTAATATGGTTTTAAGAATCCGTTTTCTTACAGCATAATGAAAACTAAATATTGTTTCCTATATATATTTAGAAATTATGTACTTTTAATTTTTATCACATGTGTTTTAAATAATTCACATATGTGTTTGCTAAAATACAATGTATACTAATCATTTATTTATTTCTTTATAATTACGAATATATCTCTTACCAATTTATAATCATATAGAACTACTAAATATATACTTAAGAGTGTTATGAATTTTGTCAGACCTGATATTAATTCCCAAAGGAAAAAGTTAAATGGAATATTTTAAAAGATGTGTATAAAGCTTCATTATTCTTCCATTTTAATTGGAAATCAAAACCTAAGTTTTATTTTTTTTAAAATGCCATCAATATGAGACAAAAAAATATGCAATTAAAATGAATAGCAGCATAAAATGAAATTACTCATTAATATTGAAAAAACTTTTTTTATAAAGAGTACACACTAATTCTTTACAGGGATTTTAAATTCTTGTTTTCAAACTTATATAAATATATCCCATTTTTTAATATTTTCCGCTAAAGATATTAACTGATTTTCTTGCCAAGAGGTGAGAAATAACGGTGAAATTTTTTAACTTAGAAAACATTTGTAACCCAGACACGAACAAGTTTTATCTAAGAAGAAAAAAAATGAATTTATTATATCGAAGCCTTGATTGATAACAAATCGTAGGTGGAAAAACATTTTTCTTTCAAAACTTCATAATTCCTGTGTTTTTTCCTATGTTAGAGTTTGCATTCCTTTTTTAAAAAAAATACGTAAACAAATAGGATGCTAGCACATTTTCAGTGTGTCGTAGCCTTTCGCTACCCCTAAGATTATCAACTCCCCTTAGGGTATTACCTGAATCCGAACGTGTTGAATGATTAATAAATTCAGAATTCATTTTAACAAATCAATCTTATTTATTGATTTTTCTTAATTAAGAGATTACACAAATACTATTCAATTTTAAGAACAATAAAACACAGTGGAGAATGAGAAGTGTTCAATAATCATGAACGACGGAATCCTATCTGAATCTACGAAAGATCGACACGTATAATTACAGCTACACACTTATACTTAATTGTAATCTATAAAACTAACCTGATTTCTTATGTTATGGCAGCTTCATCTAGTTGGTTCATTAAGATCTTGATTGGGTCAACTTGAATTAGGATTCCTTTAATAGGCGACTTATTTCTCAGCTATTCTCGCAGTTCTTTTATGAACTAATTTTATCCACAACAGTACGATGGACTCCACTCACAACATCTACGTTTACATTTGAAAAACACTTTCTCATTTCATTTCATTCTCCTTTCTAACTCGCTAAGCCCGAACTTATATAAAATATCTCATTTGCATAAATCACGCTTTGGCTCCCGGTGGAGATTGGTTGAAATAAATAAAACATTAAAGAATATATGAGAAGGTTAGTGAAACGCGTAAGAACACGTCACAAGTGGAAGAATAAAGTTTTCTTCTTGTTTCATTTGTACATTTATCTATGAAATTTTTTTAAAGATATACATCATTATTTTTTGAGTGTAAAACAAAAAGAAATGTCAATTTTTTTTCTGGCTAACGCTATTGAACAGCTTTTGATATTTACCAGTAACATCGCATAAGATCCCACGGTGTAGAGGTGCCAAAGTGTGTAAAATCTTGCGAGGCTCAAAGTGACTCATGGCATTGACATGATTCGAATGTTTGGACCATTGATTCTTAACCACTGTGCACTTTTGTGCGTCATCAAATTCTTGAAGTGTATCACAAATTTTTTCAAAAACTATCAATTATATTCTAAAAGAAAAAAAAAAGAAAAAAATCCGAAACACAATCATTGATCCGTTTTGTAGAAATAAACTATTCATAAAATTGTTACTTATCATTTGACTATACTTTAAAGAGTTATTCATTATAAATCTCAAATTTAGATATGAAAAAATTGATTGGGGGGTTCGTAATCCATTTGGGACAAAGTATATATCTGTATATGAATTAACTTTGAATGAAGAGGAAGAATTTATTTCACTCTGTAAAAATCGAGATTTAATTTCAAAAACATTCAAAGCAGTTAATTAATACATTTTGAATCTAAATTAGAAGTGATTATCCCATACTAGCTAAATATTGTTGAGTTTGTGTGAACTATTATTTTTAGCAAAAAAAAGTTTGAGACTTTTAAATGTAGATGAGGAAATGAGAGTGGCATTATCATTTTTACGACCCAATAGAAGCGAAATTATCAAAAATCATCAAGTTCAAATTACGCAATAAATGTATTCTTATAATTAATTACTCAATAAATATTTTGTTGTCTTTGTAGTACATATTTTTTTTCAACATTGAAAATTACTGTTAGAGATAAGTAAAAAGTTTCAAGTTTATACACCAATATTTGAAATTGTTGTTTACCACCACAAAAAAAAAGCATGAAAGGTTGAGTATCACTGGTTTAGACCAGTGGTACTCAAAATTTTTTCCCGCCAAGCCACATACATAAGACAACTATTTCCCGCGGGCCGTAACTTGGGGATTAATGGGGGTGGGGGAGACGCTAAGAGATCAGGAACATTTAAAAACCGGAAAATTGAAAAAAATATTAATTTTTTTGCGTTTTATTTTAAAACTATATTAAAAATCTACAAAGTCAACTCACAAAAAAATAAGTTTTATGCATTTTTTATATCCCGTTTTGGAGTAATTTCGAGATTCCCTTTTATCAATTTTCCCAAGAGCCACACCCTCCCACAAAAATTGTGTAGCTGTTGAAAATAAATTTTTTCCATCTCATCTTAAAAGAGATCTTCAAAGAGCCATTGAAATATTTGTGCTGAGTGATATAGTGACGAGCAAAATTATGTTTTTTAAGTATAACATTATCACTACAAACCACCCAAGTTGTTGAACCATGTTTTTTTTTTCTATGAAGTAGCCCAGTCTCAATCGTTTTGAAACAACATGTATCCTTTAGATATTTTTGGCTTGGAAGACATGATGATTATTAAAAATTTGCATTCCCCCATTAAATGATCGTTATTCCACTGTTAATTGTAAACACTAACCATTACAATTACAAAAAGAAAAACAGTTATCCCACAATTCGTACCAGCATATCAATAGCAAAATTAATGTAATTTTTTCCTAAATTTTTAATACACAGTTCTTAAATAATTGAATTTGTTAGTGCAACGGGCCATAACTGGGCCACTCAGAAAGATCCGGTGGACCACATGTGGCCCACAGGTCGCTGGTTGAGTATCGCTCGTTTAGACAGTGGGGGCAGAGATCAGGTATTGACAGCGTTACTTGATCAGGATTCGAAATTTGAAAGTCTATGAATAGTTCTCGTATGACTTCGAAATGGGACGTTTATAAAAAATCAATCCGTTGTAAAGTTGTTATCAAATAAGTTTGTAGAATGTAGGAAAGCATTTTGATTTTCTTCAATTTGGATCTTTTTGACAGTTTAAAATCTAACCACTCATGCAATCTTTTGAGAATTAAACAAATTTATTGCTTGAAATAAGTTTGTAAAATGTTTATAATAGTGTTTATAAATGTTTATTAAAATGACAAACTAAATTATGAGTTAAAATGAAAATATCAGGTCAAATAAATAACGATCTGAAATTATACTTTCAGAAATGAGAAAAAAGTTATGGTTTAAATTGGAATTAAACAAAACAGAGTTATGCAACCCTTTACTATCGAAAGTTAACGTAGATTATAAATAAATCATTTTTCGATGTCCAATTAAAAATTTCAGTCTAAGTAATAATGTGTAATGGAAAATTGTATAAAAGTATTTATTAAATACCAGTATTTTTATGGGCAGTATTAACAGTATTTAAATGGATTTCCACTTAAATACTGTCGTAGAGTACTTATTTCCGATTTTAGTACTTATTTCCAAAAAAGGGCTAAAATACAAAATTTCTGTGAAAACAAATAAAATAATCTTAACTATTTGTCACATTTATGTGCTTCTAAGTTTTATAAAAAATTTCACAGATCTTCCTCGTTATACTTCTATAGCGTATTTTCTCTTTTCATTAAAAGTTTAAAAAATATTAAATATGTAAGCATACAATGATAAAAGAATTTTGCCAGTGGTACTTACTTTTCTAAAAAGGTAATCATGAATATTAGCCGTTATATCTTCTTAAAAATAATATATATATATATATATCAATATAAAGTTGTTTACAGCCTGATTGAATCCCCCATCGGTTAGGGAGTGAGTGAGTGAATATTAACGTCGCACTGTTCAGCAACACGAGTGCTTTTGGCGACGGTCCACGTAATTTTGGACCATGGTCAAGTGACGCGGACGCCACCTGAGCTGGCACCCCCTTCTCCTAACTACCCCACCACATCAACGGGAGGACGTTGGAGCTCTCGACAGATTTAACGTGTGCATCTCTCCCCTACGCGGTGGGTCTTCAGTGGTACTGGGATCGAACTCATGACACGCTAGCCATGATCCGATGCCTAGAGAACTTGGCTACCGTGGCCACTTAAAAAATTCCATAATAAGCTTATAAGTAACATTTTTTCACGTTTCCACATTTGTTTGTTGGAAAATTTGGAAGTGGCATTCATAATTCTTTTTTTAACAGATAGTGACGCTCTTCCCAAAAAGGTTGGCCACTCTTGAACAGAAATTTCATCTCATATCAACGAAACATCGGAACGATGCATGAAAGAGAAGGACATTCCAATACAGGCTATAACTTCTACGCAAATCTACTACTCTCAAGGACTGTAATAATATCTCTAGGAATGGATTCGCGTACAGAATTAACGCATATCACTGTTTGATAGAGAACTAGAGGCAGCACGATAATCAAATAGTAAGATTGCTTAATATTTGAATCAATGATATAACCGTTCGGAGATGCTAGGAATGGGTGAACCATGACCGTTACAAGATCTGTCTAGGAAGGACTATAGTACGCGATGACAGAATGATCATTCAATTGGCGCTTATAGTCTCTGATGGTCTTTATCAACGATCAACGTGTACTGGAAGTATTAGTGGCTGTGCAATAACTGTCGATATGTCACTCAGCATATAGCGACTGAGTTCACGAAAGTCATTGCGTTGACTGCTTCCTCATCGTTGC
>BMAO01026162.1:0-28360 GCA_019973975.1 Trichonephila clavata | reverse complement strand
TTTCAAAAATTTCATAGTGATAGATTTACGTTGGAAGTTTTTGGAAAAACTGAACAATAATGTTACGATTTTGGTATTTAATGTGTTTATATATGTTCAATTATACCAAATTACTATTCTGCTTGAAAAATAGTGCAGGATTAATATTTATTGCATGTAAATATGTGAATTAGATCAATTGCTATGGGACCTTGTAAGTAACATGGGGCTCTTTGGGTATCTCGCAAATTGGCGAGATATCGTTTAGTTGGCGACAGTTTTTGGCAACTTATTTTGTAGCCAAATTTGTTGCCAAGTGTCGCCAAATTTGGCGATATTTGACGACTTCCGGTTCCGGGCGGTTCTATTTTCTGGAATGTTCTACCACTTTCGCCGTGTCTATATAAGGCACTGAAATGCACATGGGGCAGTTGTTATTCAGATTTCTTGAAGCTCAGACGCGCCGCAGCCTCTGTTACTTTACGGGTGATTCCGTTGTGATTTATGCCGAAGAGTACAAAAGCCTACGGCTTTGATTTGATCTATTCCCGCTGGATCAGTACATTGCGTTGTGTTACTGTTGTGTTTATTACTGTGACTTCGGCTGTTCTTATGCCTTTCTGAACATTGTATTCTTCATTGGGCTGATAATAAAGAACTGTTTTATCGCTGTCCTGATTAAAGTCTATTCAATCCCTGAACCCAACAGTGAAATTCGTACAAATTGATGTCATAAGTGGGATTGAATAGCGAAGATAAATGAAATGGCTGACTTCGATATTGAATCGGTGTCTGGACTGCGTGTATAGAATGCGAGAAGTTATCGAATCGGGGCTTGCCTACAACTGGTCTGAAAGAAGAGTTAGTAAACGACTTAGAGACGCTATGGAGAGTGAACAAAGTATTGAGAAGTGAGTGATGAGAGCTCGCCTGAAATAAGTGAACGAATTAAGGCGGTTGGCGAAAAAGAGCCAGCAAGAGAAGAAAGAAAAGTGAATCTGAAATAAATTTGAAAAACTGTTGGTGGCTATGATGGATATGAACTCTAACTTAAAAGAAATGAAGGCAGGTCAGAGAGATTACAGGAAGGAAGATTATTAGAAGAAATGAAAAAAACCCAAGAGGAAATGAAAGCTAACATCGTAAGCGTGATTAACACCAAGATAGATGTTATTGCAGACAAAGTGGACAAAAGTGAAGAAAGACTTGGCGAAATTGAAAAGAATATCGAGAGAAAGAATGAGGAGAGATTTGACGAAATAACACTAGAAATTGGGGGATTAAAAGAAGCAATGAAGGTTGATATATCTGCTGAAAAATCAAATTTCGCCAAAAGAAAATATTCGGGAACAAGAAATCAGCCAAGATCAACTCCAATATATCGCCAAGCCAAATATCAAGATCTCCACATATGATGGAAAGACATCATGGCAGGTATACAAAACCCAATTCTCAATTGTAGCCAATGGAAATGGCTGGGATCCTGTTACCAAAGCTTGCCAACTGGCTGCATCCTAGCGAGTGGGGGCTACAGATGTCTTAAGAACAGTCCAGGAGGAAGAACAATTAAATTTTGAAGCGCTCACAGAGGCCCTAGATCTACGTTTCGGCGAAAAATGTTTAAAGGACTTTAGTCGCCTGCAATTAAAATCTCGCCAACAAGACAGAGTGAGACTCTCCAAGATTTGGCGACAGATGTAGAACGGCTATCTCATCTCGCATTTGCCGATTGCCCAGCTGACGTACGAGACCACTTTGGCTCTACAATACTTTATTGATGGCGTGAAAGATCCTGAAATTCAGAAGGCTCTCAGATTGGGGGGGGGGGGTAAAAGACTTGAAATCAGCTCTAGTGTACGGCCTGAAATACGAGGCTGCCCAACAAGCTTCAAGAAGGGACAGACATCTGGTGAGGGGAGCAGAAATAACCAATTCAGATCCTGGTATGGCGGATACTCTGAAAGAAATGCGTGATATTCTGTTATCCCTGAATGTCAAGTACAATAGAAACGCACAAAAGACGAAGGCAACGTGCTGGAGGTGCGGAGCCGAAGGACATGTTCAGCGGAACTGTCAAGCTCGCCAAGATCAACGAGCTGGGAACGCACCTAGAACCAAAGCACAGGAAAACTAGAACATGGCGGTCTCGCGGGGCGGAGGTTGCCAGTTAATAAAAAGCCCCATTTTGAGGTTTTTCAAATTTCTTCAGAAAGTGGCGGCGGAAATGGATTCTTCATTGAAGCCCATGTAAATAAATTACCCTGTCGTATGATCGTCGATACAGGGGCCAATGTCATCATCATGCGGGAAGATATTGCTCAACAACTTAAAGAGAAAATCATCTGGACGCCACCCTGCGTTACCCTCCAGACTGTGACCGGTGACAAAATTCCAACTACTGGCAAAATGAACATCAAGATAACCTTCGGAAATAACGCATATAGTCAAACTGTCTATGTGGCTAAAATTACGGACAATTTTATCCTCATACTGGACTTTTTAGAGAAATACAATTTTATTTTGGACTTTAAAGATAGCTCTTTGCATTCTACGACGGAAGATGTAACCCTTTTTCGGAAAGGAGTAAGTGAAATCAAACCCTGTTATCGAATAATTGCTTCGTCGGATTTCACAATACCGGCTAGGCAAGAACTAATATTGAAGGGATATACAGACCAAGAGAAAAATTTTCGACTTGGAATCCTTGAATTTCCTGATTTCGAGAATTTTCCAAAAGGGGTTTTTAGTAGCTTCAACACTTGTAGACATTACAAAAAGAAGCCATACCAGTAAGATGTGCCAACGTAAGTGATAAACCAAAAATTATTAAGAAAGGTAAGGTGTTAGCCACATGTACCCCAGTGACCTGTGTTGAGAGAAGTTCGTTTATAAACATCAAATTTAAAGGAGGATTTGCTAAAAACCACAGAATTAACTCAGAAACAGAGAAGCGCTGCAGAGAAAATGCTTCGTGAATTTAAGGAACTGGTTCCCAAGTCATCCGAGGAGTTTGGAAGAACAAATTTAACAAAACACCGAATTGACACAGGTAATCATACTCCTATTAAACAACATCCTCGAAGATTACCATTTGCCAAAGTGGAAGAGGTAAAAGATCTTTTAAAGGATATGCAAGCAAAGGGCGTCATTGAACCTTCTACTAGTCCCTGGGCCTCTCCCATCATCTTGGTCCTAAAATAAGACGGTTCAACGAGATTCTGCGTGGACTACCGTCGTTTAAATGACATCACCAAGAAAGACAGTTACCCTCTTCCCCGTTTAGATGACACCCTAGACACATTATCTGGAAATGTGTGGTTCTCTACTCTTGATTTAAAAAGTGGCTATTGGCAGGTAGAGATGGATCCCGTAGATCGTGAAAAGACCGCATTTACAACAAGCGGACAAGGACTTTGGCAATTTAAAGTTATGCCTTTTGGTCTATGCAACGCACCTGCGACTTTTGAGCGCCTCATGGAGACGGTGTTGAGAGGACTCTCTCCTGAAGCTTGTCTTATTTACCTAGATGACATAATTATCGTGGGGTGAGATTTTGAAGAACATCTTAGCAATCTGAGGAAGGTGCTAGAAAAATTGAAACAAGCCAATTTGAAGTTAAATCAAGCCAAATGTAGTTTATTTCGCCGTGAAGTGAGCTACCTCGGACACATAATTTCGGCTGAAGGATTAAGAACTGACCCCCGAAAAGTGGCAGCGGTTAAAGAATGGAGCCAACCTCGGAATGTGCACGAGTTGAGAAGCTTCTTAGGGCTCTGCATTTATTATAGAAGGTTCGTAAAAGGGGGTTTTCTTTAATCGCAAGACCACTTCATAGGTTGACGGAGCACAAACGGTCATTTGTATGGACCGAGGAATGTGAGGTAGCATTTACCAGCTTGAAGGAGGCTTTAACAGCCGCGCCTATTTTATCTTATCCAGATCCTGATAAACAGTTTAGCTTAGATACGGATGCCAGCCATGCAAACGTAGGAGCAGTGTTATCTCAAGAAATCGACGGCCAAGAACGTGTCATCGCTTACTGGAGTAAGTGCCTGTCGAAGCCCGAGCGAAATTATTGCGTCACCAGGAAAGAATTTTACTTGCCATCGTTAAAGCTGTTGAAAATTTTCACAGTTACGTTTATGGGCGAAAATTCTTGCTCCGAACAGACCATGCATCTCTCACATGGCTTTTGAATTTCAAGAACCCAGAGGGACAGATTGCTAGGTGGATACAGAAACTCCAGGAGTACGACTTCTACATCCGACACCGCAAAGGATCCTTGCACGGAAATGCAGACGCCTTGTCCAGGAAACCCTGTTCAGAGAATTGTCGCTTTTGCTCTACAGCTGAGATGAAATATGGGAAAACGGTGCCGGTTGTGCGCCAGATCACTGCGTCAGCTACATCACATTTAGACCCTTGGAGTGATGAGGAAGTTCGCGAAGCACAAACGAAGGATCCTGACCTAAAACCCATTATTGAACGCATTGAGTCGTCTAGCGTGAGACCCTCTTGGCAAGACATCTCTAGTTTAAGTCCTGGTATCAAACGGTATTGGGCTCTTTGGGATTCTCTTCACATTCGAAACGGCGTCCTGTATAGAAAATGGGAATCCGAAGATGGCAAAACATCAAGGTGGCAGTTAGTACTTCCTCGATCACGAATACCTGACGTACTAAAGAAATTACACAATAGTTCAACAAGTGGCCATTTCGGAGTTATGAAGACCATGCAGAGAGTTCGAGAGTGGATTTATTGGAATAACGTAAGAACTGATGTCGAAAAATGGTGCAAGTCCTGTGATACCTGTGGAGCCCGTAAAGCACCTAACAGACGTAGTCGTGGAAAGCTACACCTATACAATGTAGGGGCACCATTAGAAAGAATTGCGTTCGACATCTTGGGACCTTTTCCACGATCGAAAGTCAATAACCGATACATTTTATCTGTCATGGATTATTTCACGAAATAGCCTGAGGCATATCCGATTCCCGATCAGGAAGCGACAACTGTTGCAGAAGTGTTAGTGGAGAATTGGATTTCAAGGTTCGGAACACCCCTTCAACTCCATTCCGATCAGGGGAGAAATTTAATTTCTGCTGTCTGCCAAGAACTTTGTAAAATCCTGGGAATCGATAAAACACGAACAACCCCTCTACATCCACAATTGGATGGCATGGTAGAAAGATTTAATTGAACGATCCTGAATAGTCTCTCTCACCTTGTTTCAAAGAACCAACAAGACTGGGTTCAGAAACTACCGCTGTTCCTGCTGGCTTACAGAAGTGCCGTCCATGAAACTACCGGCTTTACACTCTCAAATATGCTCTTTGGTCGTGAACTCCGTCTCCCCTGTGATCTCGTATTCGGACGTCCACCGGATGCGCCTTCTTCGTCTGAAGACTATGTTGAGAATCTCCAGGCACGGTTAGAAGACGTTCATCAATTTGCCCGAGGTCGCATTAACATCGTGACGGACAAGATGAAGATCCGATACGATGCAAGAGCTACAGGACATACATTTAACGAAGGTGACAAGGTTTGGTTCTGGAACCCGTACCGACGTAAAGGACTTCCTCCGAAGCTTCAAACATCGTGGGAAGGGCCTTATACAGTTCTAAAAAGACTGAACGACGTCGTGGTTCGAATCCGTAAGTCTAAGAATGCTAAGCCTAGAGTCGTTCATTACGATCGCTTAGCTCCTTATTATGGTAACAATACTTAGTTTAGGGATCAATTTAAACCATGGTTTCATCACCTTCAACCATTTCCTTTTGTAAATAGTTTTTTTTATTTGTTATGTTGAGTATACTTTCATTGTCATTTGTTTATCGTATATTTAAAATAATATAATTGTTTGATTTAAATGGCTTTCTGCTCAAGTGCCCGAGACGTGCAGTCTTTGAGGAGGAGGCAATGTTACGATTTTGGTATTTAAAATGTGTTTATAATGTTAAATTATGTCAAAATTACTATTCTGCTTGAAAAATAGTGTAGGATTAATGTTTATTGCATGTAAACATGTGAATTAGATCAATTGCTATGGGACCTTGTAAATAACATGGGCCTCTTTGGGTATCTCGCAAATTGGCGAGATATCGTTTAGTTGGCGACAGTTTTGGCAACTTATTTTGTCGCCAAATTTGTTGCCAAATGTTGCCAAATTTGGCGATATTTGACGACTTCCGGTTCCGGGCGGTTCTCCTATTTTCTGGAATGTTCTACCACTTTCGCCGTGGCTATATAAGGCACACTGAAATGCTACATGGGGCAGTTGTTATTCAGATTTCTTGAAGCTCAGACGCGCCCGCAGCCTCTGTTACTTTACGGGTGATTCCGTTGTGATTTATGCCGAAGAGAGTACAAAAGCCTACGGCTTTCAATTTGATCTATTCCCCACTGGATCAATACATTGCGTTACGTTACTGTTGTGTTCTATTACTGTGACTTCGGCTGTTCAGACATTGGGCTGATAATAAAGAACTGTTTTATCGCTGTCCTGATTAAAGTGTATTCAATCCCTGAACCCAACAGTGAAATTCGTTACAATATATTTGAAAAAGCTCACTGCAGTATAAATAAAAAAGTATAATTAATATACAGACAAAATTTGAAGTTTTTATATTGAACAGTTTCTGAGAAAATGTACATAAAATGGCTCAATTTAACATTAGCGGGATAGGGGGTACCGACTATTTTTAGCAAAAGGAATATTTTTGCAAAATGTTATATCTATCCAAATAATTACAGAGATCTCGTGATGATGAAGTCGCATTTCTCAAAAATATGTAAAGAGAAGACAGTATCTCTTATGCTCCTGCTAGACAGACATAATATCATTGCTGAAGACATAATATATAATGTCATAATATATTGCTTGAAGACATAATATCTTTTATTGTTATGCTATGAGGGTCCATTTTTGCAAAAAAATTTTTAGCATATTTCTATTCAACAAGAGATATGGCAAAATAACAGCAAATTAGTAGGTCTAACAGAACGGAATTTTTCTTAACTTCAACTCCCCGTCTCCTCTCCTTAAGGGTCAATCTCCACGAAACCCGTTCCCTCTCCACTTAACAAAATAAACATCCCGACTGAACTTCAAGACTTCGGACTTAATAATTCTAAAACGGAAATTTATTTTATCATTTCGCCCCCCCCCCCCAATCTTTCTTGCCCTCTTCCTCGGAAATAAATTTCGGCACAACCCATTCTTAGGGGACACCTAATCAACGAAATAATTATGCCTGCTAAACTTAAAATTAGTAGGTTCAATAGTTATGGCTTATTACATCCCTGTTACCCCTACTTTGGGAGTTTGTTTTCGCAAAACACGTTTCTCATCGGATCTCCACTCCACAAATGAGATATACCTGCTAAATATCAAGTATGTAGGTCTAATATTTCAGGAAATCTCGTAATAAGTGAGTGAATGAATGGGTGACTGGGTCACTTTTTTTCATGTACACTGCTGACCATTAAAATTGCAACACCTGGATGGAATGATCTGACTAACGTCACAATCACATGAAAGGGAGGAGATGTTGGAATATTCAAATAATTAGTATTTCAGCGTATTTTGACGACACAGAAGAGAGTAATGACATCTGAAGCACTGCATAAAAAGTTTATATTGATTTCTCATTCGGAAAGCGCATTGTAAGGTCGGTGTTTGCTCAAAATATCGTATCAAGCATCGAATAATTAGAATACTTAACAGTAAGTGCCGGAATTTCATAGAAATAAGATAAGATTGTTGCCTATGAAGAGTCATCGTCGCACTGGTTAAATTCCAACTATTAGCATGTGAATCAATCGGTTGCTGAGGGTCACGGCATGCAGGACCTTCACGCCCTTCCATGACTAACGACAGAAATAACAGACATATTGTGAGGCGGGGCCTGAAAACCATACTACCACATCGTGAAATGGGATGTTTGCAGCACACCCAGTATCCACTCTTACGGTGGACGACGTTTTCAGCAGCGTGGACTGTCAGAACGGTGATCATTACTTCGGCTTCTATGGACAATACAGCATAGTGAGAGTTGGCGACTCTGGTGCGTTGAACGGCAAAACTGGATACGGAAATTTCACAATGTCGTCTTTCCAGACGAGTCCCGTTCTCTGTGCGGTATTATGATGACCGTATACGTGTCTGGAGGCGGCGAAGAGTTCACTCGTCGCTTGCTTGCATTCCATATCGGCATAGGGACCTTGGACCTGGTGTAATGGTTTGGGCAGCCACTAGATACACGACACGTTCATCTCAAATTCGGATGGTAGTTAGAACGCAAATCGGTGCATTTCTGACATCTTACGTAAAGTGGTTGTGCCCTTATCTTCGAAGACTGTCAAACACCCTCGACCTGGAAGGTAATGTAAGACCACATGTTTCAGGTCCTGTTCTGGGCTTCCTTGATAAACAGGAAATTCGATTGTTACCCTGCCGTGTATGGCGTCCAGATATATCACCCATTGAAAATATCTGGTCTTGGGTTGCTGAGAGACTGTTCCACTAACCCTCTCCAGCTAATGTGGTTGATGAATTGTAGTATACACATGGAGTGGCATGGAATGAGTTGCCAATTTCTGTCATCCAAACTCTATTCGAATCCATGACTAAGGGCTGTTTTAGCTACCAGGGGTAGTAGCTGTTTCTACAAATTTCGTACGCCTGTAAGCCTACAAACTGCCTGCAAATTTAACCATTTTATCTTCATGCCATACTATTTACATACAATAAATATTTTTTCTGCTTTTTGTATTTCCTTTCCTTTATGGTGTTGCAATTTTAATGGTCAGCAGCGTATGTATATATGTGGGACGGGGTCTAGGGGAAGGTTCGATTTTAATGTTAAAATAAGCACGCAGAGTTAAAATAACTTAATTTATTAATAACACAACTAAAACATTAACTATTTACAAGGTGTTTTAAATTATTCGAGATAACACCATACAAATTCCGAAAACACGTACTCTTTCTCAAAACAACGGAGAGAGCGATTTCCTCTGACCTGCCTTCGTTCAAGCTTTGGTGCAACTCCCAGTTTCTTCTTTCTGCCATCTTTATAAATACATAATCTCATCGTATCGCGCAGCTAAAACTCACGTGGTTTCGATTAGTGGTGCCATCTCTTACAATAAAAATCAAAAGAAGTAAAAGAAAACTTGCACTCCTTTCCTACAAGTTCGGCCATCCTGGGAATCACTGACCTCAGTGATTTTACATACCATACAATAAAATATAGGCCTCTGCAAAATTAATATTAATCGGAGATAAAAATTCCAATATAGACATTCAAATTTGAAAATAAGGATACAACTCTAAAAAATGAAATATTAATAGCAAAGAAAGCAAAACACACTAATACACATTATGTTCATTTAAAAAGAATAGAAAACGCTTTTTATTAAAATACATCATCATGGTGAGTAAAATTTCATTAAATCAGCAGATGAATTTGTTATCTTAGGTCCCTCATGATCACCCACTTTCTCTAAATCATATCTATCTCTAGGTTTTACTTTAACTATTCTATATGGTCCCAAAAACTTAGGCCTCAATTTCAAACCTGTCCCAAACTGTGTTCTCCGAATGACCACCAAGTCACCCATCTGGTAGTTAGGGGCCTTCCTGCGCTTCCTGCCATAGGTTCTTTTATTCTCTGCCTGTATCTTCTGGATATTTTTCTTTTCATCTTGTCGTAATTGGTTCCTCTGTTCTTGAAATTCCTCCATCATTTCGTCCATCAGTAACTCTCTCAGGCGAAGGTCTTCCTTGTTTCTCATGGTGACGCCAACTAATAATTCAAATGGAGACCACTTAGTAATACGATTAAATGTACTATTTAAAATTCTTTGAAGTTGGTCTACGAACTTGAACCACTTGGTAGACTCCTCAATTGACAGCCTGGTCAAAACGGGAACAATAGTTCGGTGTATTCTCTCGACTTGGCCATTCCCTCTGGGTACTCCGGTGGCGATTTGCAAATGTTGAATGTTTTCATTAGTACAATAATCTCCAAAAGCTCCAGAAGTAAAAGCAGAACTTCTGTCTGTTATTATTCTCTTGGAATTACCAAAAGTCTTTTGTTGCAATTTTAATTTATCCAAAGCATCTTCTGCGGAAGTAGATCTAACGGGATAAAGCCAGGTAAATTTTGTAAAAGCATCCACTATTGTGAGAATATGCTGATATTTCTTGTTAGTAGAAGGCAAAGGTACGATAAAATCGACGTGATAAGTACATAATGGCACATCCTCTTTAGGAATGGGGTTGAGGAATCCATCCTTTTTTCCACTCTTTTTGTTGGTCAAAATACATGGCACACAGTTAACAATTACATTTTGCACCTGCTTGCTCAAATTGGGAATGAAAAATTCTTGTTTCACAACTCCTTCTGTCTTGGCAACGGAGAAATGTCCCTTCTCATGTGCTAACTTAATTATCTCAGTTTGCATATCTCTTGGTACAACTATCAATTCACGACCTTCAACATATTTGTAAAGTATTTAGTTTTTATCGAAAAAGTCTGAATTGCTGTTTGTTTCAATCAGTGACCTTAGACTCTGAGTGTATTCATCCTCTTGTTGTGCCCTTTTTAATCTTGCGGTTAGAGTATCGTTAGTAATTATTGCGACTGGATATCTACTAAGGGCATCCACATGTTGCATTCTCTGGCCGGAACGATGCACAATTTCATAATCAAACTCTTCCAGCAATAATGCCCATCGCGCTATACGAGTAACCAAATCCTTTTTGTCCATAGTCCTTTGAAACGCTGAGCAATCCGTTATGACTTTGAAATGATTTCCCATAAGGTAGGTACGAAATTTCTTTAAAGCGTTGACAACAGCAAGAACTTCAAGTTCTTAGCTGCTATACTTCTCCTCTGCCGGAGTAGTTTTCTTAGACATGTATTGAACTGGATGCAATTTTCCATCTTCTGCCTCTTGGAGTAAGACGGCTCCGTAGCCTTGTTGACTTGCATCCGTGTGCAATTCGGTTGTTTTTCCCTGCTGGAAAATACTTAATACTGGACTTTCAGTCAATAATTGCTTGAGCTTTTCAAATGCTTCTATTTGAAGTCGTTCAAAGACAAATCGATTGTCGTTTCTAATTAAATCACTCAAAGGTTTCGCTATTTTAGAGTATGACGGAATAAATTTTCGAAAATAGCCAGTGAGTCCTAAAAGGCTTTGGACTTGTTTGACAGTCGTTGGTAC
This sequence comes from Trichonephila clavata, assembly GCA_019973975.1. Lineage (NCBI taxonomy): Eukaryota > Metazoa > Arthropoda > Arachnida > Araneae > Nephilidae > Trichonephila > Trichonephila clavata. Next base: position 17,146 of record BMAO01026162.1, on the reverse strand, counting down.
AGGAAACCTCTTGACAGCTATCATTTTAGCAACTGATGGGCGTACCGTTCCATTTTCGACAACGTGACCCAAAAATTCCACCTTTCGTTTTAAAAACTGACATTTTTCAAACTTGTTCTCCAACCCATATCTGGATGCGACCTCAAACACCTTCTTTAGTTTTTCCAAACCTTCTTTCTCATCTTTAGCTGGAACGATCAAATCGTCCAAATAAATTATTACGACGCCTTTTCGCATGAGTTCTCTAAAAATGCTGTACACATATCTTTGGAATACGCTTGGGCTTGTACTGAGACCAAAAGGTACCTTATTAAATTTGAACTGCCCGTCTGGTTCAACAAAGGAGGTGAAATGCTTACAATCCTCGCTTACGTCGACATGAAAAAACCCATTTTTCAAGTCTAACGTGGAATGCACTTTGGCGTCTTGCAGCCTATCCAATACGTCCTCTATCAGTGGCAAGGGGAAGCGATCCTTGACTAGTTTTCGGTTCAGTTTCCTATAGTCAATGCATAGTCTGTTGGTACCGTCTTTCTTCTTGACTAACACGATTGGACTTGCACATTCAGAAGAGCTTGGTCTCACGATTTCCTTATCCAACCATTCGTCGATCTGCTTGTTGACGGTCTGATTCTCCAGAAACGACAAACGGCGTGCTGTTTGGTAAACTGGTATATCATCCTTCAGGATAATTCTCATGGATACATTTGTCGTTTCGGTCTTCTTAGGTGTATAGCTGTTGATTAGTTCAGAGAGTTCCTTTCTTATTTGAGGATTGATAATATGTTTAACTTCGATTTCGTCTTCAGTTCTTGCCTCATAAACCTGTGTATTCACAAACCACACCTTCTCTTCGTGTTTACGGAAATAAACACCTTTTTAATCAAAGCCAACAAAAGCTTGTTCCAAAATCTCCAAACCTATCACTGCTTGGAACTCCAAATGCACCGCAGGCACGACATGCCATATTACAGAATATTTCTCTCCATCCAATTCGATTTCTCGTTGGAACGATCCTTTTGTTTTGACTTCGTACTTTCCCAATCCAGATAACACGACAATATCCTTCGAGATCTTCGATTGCTCGATGATTCCTTTGCTTACATCTTCACGAATGAGCGAAACTGAGCTTCCAGTGTCGATTAGAGCCTCAAAAGTCTTGTTTCCGATGGTTATTTCCCTGGTCTTAATTCTGTCTTGCTGAATTCGAGAACAGATCTGGACCGGAGAGCTTGAAGGCTTATTGATTTTCGTACCCTTGTTGCGCTTTGTACAATCTACGGCATAGTGACCTGGTCCCCTGCAGTAGCTACATGTTACCTGTTTAACTCTTTTATCGTAAGTTCTCGTCGATTGAAAGCATTTTCTATCAATCCAATTATTTCCAAGGTGAAAACGTTCTTGCCTTCGAGAACAATTATCGTTATTGTTCGATCTCTTAGCAAATGAGTTTAACTGCTTTGGCTCTATAGTTCTTCGGACGTCCTCATAATCTTCAAATTTTTTCGCTAGCTCAATAGATGAGTTAATAGTAGACCATTCGTCCAAAAAGTGTTCCTGAAAATCATACGGCGCCCTCTTCTTCATTTGATCGGCTATGATTAATTCTCGTTATTGGTCGTAGGTGTTAACTTTTAAGCCCAAAGTCCATCCATCAAAATACGTCTGTAATTCGTGTTGAAAATCTTGCCATGTTCGTTCATCGGACTTTTGGTGAAACAAAAATAACTGACGAAATTTTTCCGGGGGGAGATAATTTAAATCTTTGTAAGAGCAACTTCTTTATATGATCGTAATCGTTACACTTACCAGTTGGTTCTCTTGCGATCAGATGGGCAATTTCGACGGGTATTAAACCTATAAGTTTTTGAACCCAATCTTTTTTCGGTAAGGAAGTTAGTTCTGCATGACGCTCAAATAAGGTAAGATTCAAACCAATATCTTCCTTCATATTAAACTTATGAAAAGTTTCGTGAAACAGTTTATTCGATGCTTGAACGTTTTCGGTGTTATTCGGCATACCGGCAGTCAGTTGCGCTTGTATTCGCAACTTCTCTAATTCGTACTCTCGTCTTTCTCTCTCATCCTTTCGCATATCCTCTCACTCAGCCCTCTCTCTCTCTCAGCCCTTTCTGTCTCAGCCCTTTCTGTACGTTCCTCCACTATGCTATCAAGCATCTTTTTAACATTGTCTTCAACGTAATCTGGGCTTTTTACGATCAGCTCCTTTAACTTCAATTTTGTGATACCTGCTTCGATAGTAAGATCCAAATCCTCGGCGAGTGACACCAAATCCTCTTTCCTTTTCGCGAGTAAGAATGCCATTTTTATACTCAGAATGGTGACCCAGAGAACAACTTAAATTTTTACCCAAGTTAAATAAGACAAAACCTTTAAAATGACACGCAAAAAGTTTACTCACTTAAAAAGAAACAAAAGATAATTTAAATAAGATGCAATTATCAATTATAAACAATTATAGACAAAAATGGACTTTTTAAAGAATTCCCGGAACTTAAATCCTTTTACAAAACACAACAGTATTACAGTTAATATCAATTTTATTTTTTATTAAAAAAAACGCGTTCCTCTCATTTATCAAAAATAGATTAAGAAAAAACACGGAAAGTACTCAGTTATTAATCCAAAACTGAACGAACATCAAATATTTATGTCTGCAATTAAACCAATAATAGTACCTAGTACTTCAAAATTCAATTTCAGGTTCACAGAACAGGAAATATACACACAAAATCATTCATTTATATAATTTTCGCCTATTACTCACACAATACCAAAAAAGGATACTAGCACAATTAAATGTAATTCCGAAGACACTTTACCTTGACCTCAATGACACAGGAAATCTTGTTTCGTGTTGATAACTCGCAATTCGATGCAGTTCCAAAGGTTCTCTCGTCAGTGTTGACCTCAATGATCAAGGTAATCCCGTTCAATTCGTTCAGTATCTCGTTGAGTCGCTGGGCTTCCAGTTTCGGTTGACTGTAGCTGACGTGGAAATTCGCCAAGATTCCGTGTTTCTAACCAAGTCAATGGACTCCTTTTTCTTGTTGACTGTTCTCGCTGAAGTATTTCCGTACCGCTCGTAAAATTTCTTATCCAGCTGAAGGCTTCGCCGGGTTTCTATTCGATGCAAGGCAAGGTCTATGTACCACTCAGGAAATCAAAAATCGATGAGGAGGTAAAACTTTTAAAAAATGCTCTTAAATAAAACTTTGAATAGTTTAAAAAATTCTCGGTCGAACCCCCAATTTGTGGGACGGCGTCTAGGGGAAGGTTCGATTTTAATGTTAAAATAAGCACGCAGAGTTAAAATAACTTAATTTATTAATAGCACAACTAAAACATTAACTATTTACAAGGGGTTTTAAATTATTCGAGATAACACCATACTAATTCCGAAAACACGTACTCTTTCTCAAAACAACGGAGAGAGCGATTTCCTCTGACCTGCCTTCGTTCAAGCTTTGGTGCAACTCCCAGTTTCTTCTTTCTGCCACCTTTATAAATACATAATCTCATCGTATCGCGCAGCTAAAACTCACATGGTTTCGATTAGTGGTGCCATCTCTTACAATAAAAATCAAAAGAAGTAAAAGAAAACTTGCACTCCTTTCCTACATATATATACATGGTGTGATAATTAAATTCCCGGTCTGCGCATGCCCTAGCCCAGGAGTGGCAAACCTTTATGGATCAATGTGTCATTTTTTTTTTTTTTCTAAAGAGATGTTTAAAGAGGTTAACACATTCTGTCAAATAATTTTCAATTGTGATTATTGGAAAAATAATGAAACTCTTAATACTAACAACTCTTTATTTATTACGAAAAAATACATTTTACACTGTACAGTAGTAAATGTTTCAGAGTTATACGTGTATTTCAAATTTAAGTAACATTATTGTGACCTCTATTTTTGCAGATTAGATGACAAGTAACATAGGATTGTGAGATGTTATTTTTAACAGCATGCATGCTGAATAAGAGTCATATGTAAAACGGTTTCTATGCGAGTCATTAATGTTATTGTTCTCTAAAAATTAAGGACTGTGACGAATCTGAAAGCGAACTTCTTAACAATCTTCTTAGGGAAACTTTGGCGCTAGCATTCGCGTTATTTCACAGCCATCCCTCAAGAAGAAACTCTGATATGGAGATTAGTTTGACTATATAAAGTCAAGGTTTTATAATTGTAACATAGAAGGAGCAGATGAACTGTTGTGGCGATACGTAGGTGAGATTTCATTCATTACAGTCGGTCGAATAAATAGTTGAGCACCGTGACCCTTTCAAAAAATGATTGAAAATGGAAAACGACCCTTTCTGAGTATCCTCTCATAGCGTCTTGAACTTCTCTTCAATATCCATATCGAAACTTTTTTCAAATTCCTCCGAAAAATATTTTTGATGGAGGCGAGAAAATTTTTCAGCCCATCCCAGACGAATGATTTAAAACGGGGGGGGGGGGGGTGATCCACAAATGAAATGGAGACATGTCAGGGGCGATACACAAATGAAATGGAGACATGTCAGGGGGCGATACACAAATGAAATGGAGACATGTCAGGGGGCGATACACAAATGAAATGGAGACATGTCAAGCTTGGTGAAAGCAGCGACCCATGAAATGTAGACAATGCAACGTTGGTATGTCGAGAAAAGACAGAATCCTTCCAATATGGGTGTGTATCTTGTTAGAAAATTGGGGACGACCCATCTCACGACTTTATAATCTTGGTGTGTCTAGGAAACACGGAGGTCTCAACTGGCAGCCAGCAGGCGAGTCCAATTTTTTTGTGTCAAGTTTTTAAAAAGATGCATTCCAATCTTGGTGGATAATTTGGCCCGAAAAAAAGGGGACCCAGTCGACATGCGACTCAGTCCCCCAATTTTCGGATTTTTGAAGATTTTGGCTAAAAACATTTACCGATAAGACTTGCAGAATCTGCGAATTTCCAACATTACGCCAAATCCTGAAAGTCTTAACGAAAAACATTTAGCATTTACCTGTTGCCATGGAAATTCTTTTTCCGTCAAAACTGCCAGATTTGGAATATTCAATACAAACCCAAACCTGATAGAGCAAGAGCCCACGACCGCCAGACCTTCGTTATTTTATAAAAGCTGAAAGTTTTTCTACGGATGTCACCAACACAGGTAAGAACGATCAGCGAGTATGGAGTTTGGATTGTGGTTACTTGGGCAGGTAACAGGTAGTAAAGGTGTATAAAATAGTACCTCACTTTCTATAAAGTATAAAGCTCAATTTTTTTATATTTTCTTCGGAATAACATAAGAAATTACGTCATCCATTGCCGGACACTTAGTATGGTTAGAACTCCCTGCCAGACACCCCTGAACTTTAAAAAAATAAAATAAACTTTCGTTATAGTATAAAAGCTGAATTTTATATATGTTACTTGGAGGCCTATAAAAAAATGTTACCCCAAAAGCCAGACAGTTTTAATGGTTTTTTCATCTAGCCAGACACATTCAAAGTCCGCTGTCGCGAGTACAACGCAACAGCAATGCAAGCCGATGTGAGTGAGATAGTGTTTAGTCTATTGCGATCGTTCCCCGCGCACCATCACTTTTATAAGGTATTATGTATTGAACTGTTATGACTTCAACCTACGTTTTGTTAATAATATTTGTACAGTTTTTTGTGTGAAACGAAAGTGTGTAACGAAGGTCAAAAAGACACAATAGTACGCACTCTATTAACCACGTGAACACCAGCCATTCGGCCTGCCGAATAGTTGGTGAAAGCAGATTTAAATAGCCACGCGCACAAACATTTCGTTATAGTTGATTATTCCACTGTTGGATGTATTGTAATTGTGCTCAGTTTTGAGAGTAAAAGAGAGTTGGAATAAAAAATGACGAATAAATGTTGATCTGAGCTAACCGCCGTAGTTTTTCTTTGAAAGCAGATTATAAGTGTAGTTTTAGTAAAAAAGATTATCATGGAAAATACATTAATTTGTTTCGTTTGTAATAAAAGTGATGGTAAAATAATATTGTTCTCAGAGGAAACATTAAGAAAATGCCGAACTGTTTTGAAAATCAGAAAAAAGTATAACCTAAAATACAAAGATATTATTTTGCCTGACGAATATATTGGCAATGGTTATCACCGAGAATGCTATAAGGCATTTACAGGAGTTATGAAAAAGTACTTAACTTCTAAACCTATAAATTCTACAAAAAACAGTGAAAATCAAAAATCAGTCAGTGTATCTGCATACAATAGTTCTCAAACCCCGCCGTTGATACCTGAGTTGACCGCAGAACCATCTTGTTTACAGTCTTTAACAACAGAATCTTCAATAACATCCCAGTCAAGTTTAATTCCTAATTTTATAGAATCAAAACCTACAACTTTTCAAGGAAATCGTCATTTACAGAATTTACCTACAGAATCTTCATCAATATTGCAACCAAGTTTAATTTTTGATTCAATTAAACTCCAATCTACAACTTCTCAAGAAAATATTGAAATTTTTGAACCAGATGTTAGTGATAATAATGATTCAACTGAGGATGCAAATATTCTGAACGAAAATGATGCTAGTACTAATAATTATCAAATTGTTTGTGTGTTTTGCAACAGGGAACATAAGAAATTACATTCAAAAATGCTTCCACTTCATAAAGCTGATACCAACCAATTTAAATCTAGTGTACTACCCAACATCGAAGGTCAAGAAGAATATGCGGAATTATTAAATAAATTGAAAAAATTTTCTGGTCCAAAAATATCTTATCATACCGAATGCAGAGTTAATTTTAATAATAAAATATCCTTTTCAAAAAAACCATCCAGTAAAAATGATTGGCATTGTCATCGGGAATATCACCAATTAGCGTTCAATGAAATAAGTGGCATCATCGAAGAAGACGTAATTAAGAAAGGGCGCTGTTATTTATTAGTATATTTACATGAACTGTACATTGATTCATTGGAGAAGATCTATGAAGAAAATTCTGTTGAAATAAATTCTATTTTTACGGCACACCACCTAGAAGAAAAAATTTTGAAAACGTTTTCTAAGAATATCAAATTTTTTACTATTCGTAATAAAAAACTAATAGCACCCAATTATTTACAAGCAATAGATGATACAATATTTGAAAACTTACTAACTGAAAATACTTTGCAAAAAGCTGCATTAATTTTAAGAAAATTAATACTGCAAATGGAAAAAAATAAGTTACCGATTAAAAATATCACAGCACAGCATTTAATGTCAGGAGAAGCTTCGATACCACCACAATTACTAGACTTTTACTTTACCCTTCTAGGTGGATGTAATAAAAAACGGAAAAAAAGCATGAAATGTGCTCGTCAAGTTCATTCTTATTCTCAAGATGTCATCTTTGCAGTCCATAATGGTCATGTGAAAACGCCAAAGCACATCATGTTAGGTATGACTTTAAAGAGCTTAACAAGCAGTAGGAAAATTATTGACATTATTAATCGATACGGTCATTGTATAAGTTATCAGGGCATCGAGGAACTTGAAACTGAAACAACGTATACTTCTTTTGAACAATCCAGTTTATGCCCAGAAACGATTAAAAAAAATCCTGAACTTTTTACTGGTGTGTCATATGACAATTTCGACCGTTTTGTGGAAACTGCAAACGGAAAGGATACTTTACATGATACGGTGGGTATTATTTACCAGAACATCGAGGCCAATACAACCGAAGAATCTGAGATGCCCAAAGAACTTAACATGTCCGAAGCGCTGATTACAAATAATGAAAATAATTTACCATGTACAACAAAAAAAAGAAGAAGAAGAACTTTTGAAGCCATATCTATAGAAGAGATTCCGTATCCTAAAAAACCGAAAATGACGAGTGAACTGCAATCAACCATTGATGATACAGAAATTATACTCTCAACAAACTCGCAATTATACACGGAAATTGACAATATATGGATGATTAGTCATGTTATGTAGCTACCTGACGTTCCTATGTGGGTTGGTTTCAATAGTCGGATTTATAAGAATGATAGCCCGCAGCAACTTATTTCTTATTTAATCCCAATCAATGCATCACCAACCAGTACATCTATAGTTCTAGAAACTATGGAACAAAGTAAAAAAATAGCTTAAGATTTACATCAACGTTGCATCCAGGTTACGTACGATCTTGCGATAGCAAAAGTAGCGTTTCAAATACAAGCTACGGAAAAACCTAAATTTGATAATTTATTTATACATCTAGGGCCATTCCATATTATGATGGCTTATTTTAAAGCAATCGGTAAAGTAATTAGTGACTGTGGGTTAACAAATGTTATGGTTGAGAGTAGTTTGCTGGCAAGTGGTTCTGTGAATGGTTTTCTTGACAGAAAGCACTTCAACCGCTGCAAAAGATTGCATCCTCTAGTAGCATTGGGATTAGAAGTTCTAAATTTTAAATCATTTTTACAACATGATAATATAACATTAACAGATGATATGATAGATGAAGTGAAAAGACTACAAAACTGTGAAATATCGTCATTTCATATTGAAAATGAAGATCTGAAAGAATTGATGAATAATTACAATATTTTCAAGCAACGATGTTTCAATGGTGAGCATGGTAAAACTTCACAATTTTATTTAATTTACATCAACCTTATACATCATTACTTGGACCTGTCACGGAGCATTCGCACTGGGGATTTTGAACTTTTCATATCAACGTTGCCTAAAATTACAAATTTATTTTTTATATGCAACCAACAAAATTATGCCCGGTGGACCGTAAAATATTATGATAATTTGCTGAAAGTTGCAGAAACCCATCCTGACTTATATGAAGGATTTAAACAAGGTTGCTTTGGTATCAAACGGACCAATAAACCATTTTCTAGACAACCGATTGACCTGGTATTAGAACAAACTATAAATGCAGACGCTGCTAGAAGGCTCACAGGTGTTATACACTTCACTAATTCAATTTCGGCACGTCAACGGTGGGCTCGTAATCATGATGTTAGGTCTACGATTATAAGTCAAGTTTATCTAGAACTAGGACTGCAAACTCATCAAGGTGTTTCAACAGACTTAAATCTCCATAATATCCGGAAAAATACCAAACAATTGAGACAATTTATCGCTACCTTCGATCAATTTATTAATCCCTTCAGCTCAGAAGTGCCCAAAGACCAACTGATAAATATTTCATCTGGAAAATCCGCATCACCACCAGTAGAAGCATTCCTTCTAAATATTGAAAAAAATGGAGATTATCATCGTAAAACATTTTTTTCCGAATGTTTATCAGATATCAACAGATTTGAAAAAGCTATAAAAAAAAATATCCATTGACAATTTCTCCAAAGATTTTGAGAAAAAGAAGAAAGTTCAAGTAGGTGGTAAACTTCAAGAAGTTAAAATCCAAAGAGATTTATTTGGACGCATGCTGGGTATCTCTATGGATTACAATGTAGACATTTCAAAGATTTTGTCTTATCCAATTACCTCAGTACCCTTGTCCATGTGCCATTTGGATGGCACTATTTGTAAGACCGATAAATCTGCTCTAATGAAATGCCTAGAGAAAGAGGTCCAGCATGAGCAACCACATCATATAGATGTTCTAATAATTGATGGTTTTTTCCTATTGCATACAATGAAAAATGTTCCAAAAACATTTGGAAATATTTCAAAAAAATTGTTGCAAATGGTCACTCAATTACAAGCATCGAGAATTGACGTGATCTTTGATCAATACTTTAAACCCTCGATCAAAGATTACGAGCATTCCCAACGGTTAGAATCTGCGCAATTAGAGTACACCATAACTGGGCCTGAGCAAATTCGATCAAGTGACTTCGCGAAAGAGCTGAAAAATTTAAATTTTAAAGAAGCTCTGGTTGATTTTTTTATTTCACATTGGGCTACTGATGAAGTGGTGCCCTTTATTGGCAACAAAATTATACACATAAACTTCAGAAAATGCCATTCCTTCACTGTTAATGAATCCAACAAAGTTGTCTCAAGATTGGTTGAAGAGTTGTCATGCCCAGCACATGAGGAAGCAAATACAAAGATAGTATACCATGCATGTAACATCAACTATCCGGCAGAAATAGTAATCAGAAGTATTGATACTGATATTGCTGCAATAATGCTTGGTAACATGCACCACCTTAAAAATCAGTCGGTTGTTTGGATGCTTACGGGTACAGGAAATAATTTAAGGTATGTGGACCTAACCAAAATACACGCAGAGTTGGGACAGTTAATTTGTCAGAGCTTACCTGGATATCATGCCATCACAGGATGGGATTTTAATCCTGCATTCTTCAGAAAAGGAAAATTAAAGCCTTACAAAATATTTAAAAAATTTCCAGAGTACCAGGAAGCTTTCAAGAACTTCGGTAACAGCGAATTAATTGAAAATACAGATGAACAGCAAAACTTCTTTAATATTATTCAGAGATTTATATGCAATGTATACAATGCCGGTAATGTAATTGATGTTGATGCCGCTCGACTTCAAATGTTCATCGACTCGTATACAGTCTCTGATGTAAAAGAAGCTTTTGACCGAAAGAAGTTGCGAAAGTTTGACGCTAGCAATCTACCACCTTGCAAAAGCGAGCTATTGCAGCAGTTTCTGAAAGCAAACTATATATGTACCATTTGGAACAATGCTCATCTGAAAACTCCAACCACATATCAACCAGCCAATAATGGCTGGATATTGGAAAATAATAAATACCACTTTAAATGGTTTGAAGGGGATCAACTACCAAGTTATGTGAGTGATTCCCTCAAAACTCAATCAGGTATGTAATTATTATGTCTAATTATTGTACATAATTTTTTAATTATTCATAATTGTATAAACTTGCTTAATTTTTATCAGAAACTGATGGAGAATGCGATATTGATGAAAATCAAACAACGGACGGGAGTAGTAGTGACGAAGATGGAAATATCGACGACAATGATGAAAGTTTTAGAAGTGATTAAATATTTTTTTACATGTAATAATACTTTTTTGTACTTAGTAATAATAAAATAAAAAAGAAGCAGTTAAAGAGACTACCGATAGAAGTGAAAACTTATAATTTTTAGTATTAAAATTTGAAATTTCATAATGTTTGAATTAAAATTATCAACATCAATCTGGTTTTCACATCTATTGACACTCCGAGCAACTACTAAATGCATGTTTATATGGTTTTTATTTTTCAAATATATTACGGGCTGTACAAGATAATGACGAAATATAAATAAAATTCAATTGAAATAACAATTAATATGCAATCATATTATTTATGGATAGTATTTATATTTACTTAAATTTCATGTACTTGATTTTTAACTTTATTTTAATTGTTTCCATCATTGTCATCATTATCTTAACAATACTTAGACTTTTTCTACTTTCAATTATTTTATTTTGTTCTAAAAAAGATACAATAGGCTTATAGTAACTAAAGTAAGAAAGGGAAATGTTTGATTCAAATTTATTTAAGTATCGCTTAAAAACCGCATCGATCTTCGTTTTATATTTTGTAAAATGTATATCTGAATTTTCGATCATTAGACATATTTAAATTAAGTGTTTTATTTAGAAATTCAATTAGTGGTAGATTTTTATCATCTGCAAAGTTAATATTGAAGTCTCCACTTAAAATCATCAGTACATTGTCATATTTTTCGCCAAATCTCTTTTCGAGTATTTCAGAACCTTTTTTTTTTTGTATAAATCATCACGTTTTCGAATAAAAATTGTTGTATCTGTCTCATACATTTTCCAGGTGAAATATAAACGGCAACCATTAATATGTATTGCCCATTCTCTCGGAATCGCAACGAGCGATGCACAGTATATACACGTTGGACTTTTCACTAAATCCATTCAACTTCACTTATAAGATATACACAGCACTATACGTCAGCTGTATAGCTACAGATATACTGCTATAAGTATGTCGGTGGCGCGAACGCACGAGATTTCACCCATCCAGAAAGTGTCTAAGGAGAACAGCACACTGCGCGTGCGCCAGTCAGAGCATGTCGGTGACGCGAACCCATAAGATTTTCCCCTATCAATAAGTGCCCAATGCCGCTAAAGAAGTTTTCACTTCAATATGTTTAAAATATAAGATGCTTATGAACGTAATAAAATTATTTTTTCATTGGATTTCTTAAGCGATCGCAATAGACTAAACACTCTATCTCACTCACATCGGCTTGAATTGCTGTTGCGTTGTACTCGCGACAGCGGACTTTGAATGTGTCTGGCTAGATGAAAAAACCATTAAAACTGTCTGGCTTTTGGGGTAACATTTTTTTATAGGCCTCCAAGTAACATATATAAAATTCAGCTTTTATACTATAACGAAAGTTTATTTTATTTTTTTAAAGTTCAGGGGTGTCTGGCAGGGAGTTCTAACCATACTAAGTGTCCGGCAATGGATGACGTGATTTCTTATGTTATTCCGAAGAAAATATAAAAAAATTGAGCTTTATACTTTATAGAAAGTGAGGTACTATTTTATACACCTTTACTACCTGTTACCTGCCCAAGTAACCACAATCCAAACTCCATACTCGCTGATCGTTCTTACCTGTGTTGGTGACATCCGTAGAAAAACTTTCAGCTTTTATAAAATAACGAAGGTCTGGCGGTCGTGGGCTCTTGGGCTATGACAGTTTTAACCAAAAACAAAATTTCTAAACTCTTGACTGCATTCAGAAGCACTCTGATTTCTGGCTGCTAGCTGCTCGCCTTTTATATATTCTAGTGGTGTCACGTGAAACGATTTCTATTGGTTGACGCTTTTCAACCTTGAAACTAATCTTTTAACGTATTTTTGTGCATCTTTTTAACACAAGTTTTAAAAGAGAAGCCGTCCAACGTTGGCACCTTCCTTAACCCGAAAAAAGGGGGACCGAGTCGACTCTTGTGTCGACTCAGTCCCCCGTTTTTCGGTTCAATATTTACAGTTCAGTTCAATATTTACAGTTCAGTACAATATTTACAGTTTAGTACAATATTTATTTACAGTTTAGTACAATATGTATTTACAGTTTAGTACAATATGTATTTACAGTTTAGTACAATATGTATTTACAGTTTAGTACAATATGTATTTACAGTTCAGTAAAATATTTTACAGTTCCGTCCAATTTTTTACAATTCCATCCCTTTTTTTTACAATCCAGTCCATTTTTTTAAAAGTTCAGTCAATATTTACAGTTTAGTCCAATATTTACAGTTCCATATTTCAAATTTTCTCACTTACTCTACCAGATCCGCCATTTGTCTATTATATTCGGCGTGCAGCTTTTTAAAGTTTTGCAGGTATCTGGCAAAACGGTATGACTTTACCATAGTGCACTCGGAAATGTCAGAATATTCATGCACCTCATCGTGCAGGTGATCTGGTAGAGTTCGGTCATTGAGGTCCTGGAACTTTGGCAGAGTCTCCAAGTTTATTGTAAAGAGCCCCAGCTGCTCAAAGATTTTGCGCTGGTCGGTTCCCTTGACCACGATGAGGCCTCGATTTCCTTGCGCCAGGTGACAAAATTTGCCCCTGACGCAAAAGGACAGGTATTCCAGTGGCACAGATCCAGGGATGTGACTCTTCAGACAGAGGCGCTCGTTAATAAAACGGTTGGCCCGACAGTCTTTCGAGGTGGTAATTAGGTTTGAATGATCCACCGTGATGCAAATTACTTCGGGGTCTTTTCCATCCTCCGGAATCGTGGCAATGGACAATTCGACGGGCACAGGCTTGCCTCCACGGTGAAACACATTGGCATGGGCGAAGAAGGCTAAATGAGACATGTTGCTTTCAGAGAACTCTGAGAGAGAATGTCTCTGGCTGCTGATGGCTCGCCTTTTATACTCTGGTGGGTCACGTGAATCGATTCCTATTGGCTGATACTCTCCAACATTGAAACACTATCCATATCATGAGTCATCTATATTGGATTACTGATCCAACATTGAAACACTATCCATATCATGAGATATCTATTGTCTTATTGATTCAACATTGTGATGACCTCGCAAAAAATACAAGCATCACTAGGCACTTTTTGACTAATTCTATCCAACAGGACCATGCAAAAAAATAAAACTACACTCGCCAAGCATCTTTAGGTTGAATCTGTTCATCCTTGGTAGAAATCTTGTGGCCTCTTTTTAGTACAAGTTTTTAAAAGAGATGCTCTCCAACGTTGGCACCTTCCTTAACCCAAAAAAAGGGGGACCGAGTCGACTCTTGTGTCGACTCGGTCCCCCTTTTTCTGGGCCCATGGGCATTTTTACAGTTCAATATTTACAGTTTTCTCACTTACTCTACCAGATCCGCCATTTGTCTATTGTATTCAGCCTGCAGCTTATTGAAATGCTGCAGGTATCTGGCAAAACGATAAGACTTCACCATGGTGCACTCTGAAATGTCAAAGAATTCGTGCACCTCATTGTGCAGGTGATCTGGTAGAGCATGATCATTCAAGTCCTGAAACTTTGGCAGAGTCTCCAAGTTTATTGTAAAGAGCCCCAGCTGCTCAAAGATTTTGCGCTGGTCGGTTCCCTTGACCACGATGAGGCCTCGATTTCCTTGCGCCAGGTGACAAAATTTGCCCCTGACGCAAAAGGACAGGTATTCCAGTGGCACAGATCCAGGGATGTGACTCTTCAGACAGAGGCGCTCGTTAATAAAACGGTTGGCCCGACAGTCTTTCGAGGTGGTAATTAGGTTTGAATGATCCACCGTGATGCAAATTACTTCGGGGTCTTTTCCATCCTCCGGAATCGTGGCAATGGACAATTCGACGGGCACAGGCTTGCCTCCACGGTGAAACACATTGGCATGGGCGAAGAAGGCTAAATGAGACATGTTGCTTTCAGAGAACTCTGAGAGAGAATGTCTCTGGCTGCTGATGGCTCGCCTTTTATACTCTGGTGGGTCACGTGAATCGATTCCTATTGGCTGATACTCTCCAACATTGAAACACTATCCATATCATGAGTCATCTATATTGGATTACTGATCCAACATTGAAACACTATCCATATCATGAGATATCTATTGTCTTATTGATTCAACATTGTGATGACCTCGCAAAAAATACAAGCATCACTAGGCACTTTTTGACTGATTCTATCCAACAGGACCATGCAAAAAAATAAAACTACACTCGCCAAGCATCTTTAGGTTGAATCTGTTCATCCTTGGTAGAAATCTTGTGGCCTCTTTTTAGTACAAGTTTTTAAAAGAGATGCTCTCCAACGTTGGCACCTTCCTTAACCCAAAAAAGGGGGACCGAGTCGACTCTTGTGTCGACTCGGTCCCCCTTTTTTTGGGCCCATGAGCAATTTTACAGTTCAAATTTCAATTTTTCTCACTTACTCTACCAGATCCGCCATTTGTCTATTGTATTCAGCCTGCAGCTTATTGAAATGCTGCAGGTATCTGGCAAAACGATAAGACTTCACCATGGTGCACTCTGAAATGTCAAAGAATTCGTGCACCTCATTGTGCAGGTGATCTGGTAGAGCATGATCATTCAAGTCCTGAAACTTTGGCAGAGTCTCCAAGTTTATTGTAAAGAGCCCAGCTGCTCAAAGATTTTGCGCTGGTCGGTTCCCTTGACCACGATGAGGCCTCGATTTCCTTGCGCCAGGTGACAAAATTTGCCCCTGACGCAAAAGGACAGGTATTCCAGTGGCACAGATCCAGGGATGTGACTCTTCAGACAGAGGCGCTCGTTAATAAAACGGTTGGCCCGACAGTCTTTCGAGGTGGTAATTAGGTTTGAATGATCCACCGTGATGCAAATTACTTCGGGGTCTTTTCCATCCTCCGGAATCGTGGCAATGGACAATTCGACGGGCACAGGCTTGCCTCCACGGTGAAACACATTGGCATGGGCGAAGAAGGCTAAATGAGACATGTTGCTTTCAGAGAACTCTGAGAGAGAATGTCTCTGGCTGCTGATGGCTCGCCTTTTATACTCTGGTGGGTCACGTGAATCGATTCCTATTGGCTGATACTCTCCAACATTGAAACACTATCCATATCATGAGATATCTATTGTCTTATTGATTCAACATTGTGATGACCTCGCAAAAAATACAAGCATCACTAGGCACTTTTTGACTGATTCTATCCAACAGGACCATGCAAAAAAATAAAACTACACTCGCCAAGCATCTTTAGGTTGAATCTGTTCATCCTTGGTAGAAATCTTGTGGCCTCTTTTTAGTACAAGTTTTTAAAGGAGATGCTCTCCAACGTTGGCACCTTCCTTAACCCAAAAAAAGGGGGACCGAGTCGACTCTTGTGTCGACTCGGTCCCCCTTTTTCTGGGCCCATGGGCAATTGTTTTTACTCTACCAAAGCTGAAACTTTGGAGCTCCATTCCGCCTGCAGCTTGTTGAACCGCTGCAGGTATTTTGCAAATTGAAACGATTTCAGCATGGTGCAATGAGACACGTCCCCTTCTTCGTGGAGGTCATCATGCATGGGGTTGGGAAAGGTTCCATCACAAAGGGTGTTGAATTTGGGCAGCATCTCCAGAGCCATGGTGGAGAGTCCCAACTCTTTGAATGTTTTTTGCTGCTTTGGGCTTTTGACTACGATGAGGCCTTTTCTACCTTGGGACAGCTGGTCAAACATGCCCCTCACGCAATATCGCAACCATTGCGCCGGCACACTCTTGGGCAGCGGCGCACCAGACGAAGACGGGCGTTTTTGCAGGCATTGGAACTCATGTCTTTGGGTGTGGAGGTCAGGTCCTCGTGGTTCACCGTAATGCAGAGCACTTCGGGATCACTGCCATCCCTGGGAATGGTGGCAATCGATAGCTCGATGGGCACTGGTTTGCCCAGGTGGTGCAACACGCTAGCATGGGCAAAATAGGCGGGTTGATTCGACATGTTGCTGAGAGAGAATAATTCTGCTGGCTAGAGGCTGACGTTATATATGCTCGAGGAGCGTGACGTCAAGTGGCATTCCATGTGCCAAGGCCTTTTGATGCGAGCGCTCCACGTGTTTTTCCAAAGCCCGTTTCCAAGGTTGGGGCATCAGCAGACGCCAAGGGAGGTGTTTATCTCGATGCATTTCCCAATCATCCAACCACG
>BMAO01026161.1:0-61897 GCA_019973975.1 Trichonephila clavata | reverse complement strand
TTTTAAAAATTTAATAATTTTATGTTGTAGTATATTAAGAAATGTATATAGGTTGTATGACATAATTTTTTATTTATGAAGTCTTTCTTTTTTTGAAAATAATGTTCTTTCGTAAAGTCAAATTTTGCTCGTTTTGCTTCATCGAGGACGTCCCGGTTCCCTTAAATCCATCAGTCTGTATCAAGTATTTTTTACCACCAACAGGCATCTTTACAACTATGAGAATGATACTTATTTACTGGGTCGTCGACTGAATCGTGAAAAACATCCCAATCTCTGGGATTCATCCTACAAGTAGATCAGGAAATTCTTGACCATGGTCATATAAACAATTTGGTTTGTAGAGGCAAAGAGCGACAGAAAATTTTAAAATATATTTCTGGCAGGGATAGGGGAGCGGATGCTAGGACACTTCAAAAAGCATATATTGTTCTCATTCGACCTATCCTTAAATATGGTGTAAAGGTCTATCAGGTTGCTTCTTCTAGCAACCTTGATAAACCAGAAAGGGTACAACTCTCTGCTGCCAGAGTCATTACTGGTCTCCGCAATAGCTGCCCGAAGGATATTGCTGTATGAAGCTGACTTGTAGCCTCTCAGATTACGGAGCAGATTTCTGTTGGCTAAATATTTTGCCAAGCTCATTAGTTATGGAAACCAGTGCAGAACCTCTTGTTATGTGCGCAGTTGGCGCAACTATCGTCGCCTTAAGATAGGAAGTCCGCTTAGCTATGCTGAAAGCGAGCGATGGTTACATAATGAAATAGTGTACGTCTCTCTGGACCACTGTATGGATGTTGCTGCTTCCTTCTATTAACGAGAATTTTTAAACACCGAATTATCCTCACACACTAACAAGGGCACTCATCATTCAGAGTATCTTAGGTAGCTGGATTTGGAAACTATTCATAAAGTCCCGTGTGATGCATTACAGATCTATACTGATGGCTGCATGGGAGTAGGCGCTGTTTCGGGAAGTGGAATTTTCATCAAAAAGGGGAATGGCATTAGGATCTGTAAGAGAAATCCTGACTTCTGCTCAGTATTTTGGCCAGAACTATTAGCTATTGAGGAGGCTTTGAAGTTTTGCTTTACTGAGAGTGTCAACACAGATATTTGGATATTGAGTGATAGCCGAAGCTCTATTCAGCATCTATCTGAATGGTGAAGGCATGGTGACAGATCGACAACGAATATAGTCCAGCTATTAAATAGCTTGAATGCTAAAGTTAAGATCTTTTTTCAGTGGGTACTATCGCGCGTGAATGTCTACGGGAATGAGATTTTCAGATAGTTTGGCCCGTAAGGGCAGCCATAAAGATTCTACTCATGGCGGCTGCCTTACTTTTTCAGAAATTGCTACCCGGGTCAAACAAGATAGTTCCTCTTGGAGGTAGGCCCCAGTACATGAAAGAAAGAATTTGCCCTGGTGCGGTTTTACTTGGAACAAGCAGTAGGTGAGATGAAACTATTCATCTTAGGCTTCGCAGTGGACATACTCGTGCTCAACGGCATATGGATGGTCTTAAAGTTTACCCTCCTTGTCCGAAATGCAATGTGAATCAAGCCGCTCCTGCCCTCATCTTGGTTTGTATTGGCTGCCATAAGATCCAGTTGCTCTCAAGTCCAGCTACAACTCTCCATTGCTTAAAAACGCACGGGTTCATGGACTTGATCCAGATGTTTCTGTCGGTCAAGTGGGATAAGAAACGACAACAGAAATTGCTTTAAAAAACAGTGATTATATTAACATTAAGAAATGTAAATTTTGTAATAAAACATAGTGATTGATAAATCTGAAGGTTAAAACACTTCTACTATTATACAGAACATACACAAAAAATTTCAGTTAATTATTTTAAAAACGTTTTTAGCAATCGCTGCCCCGTTTGAGCATTTTCAAAAAATCACATTTCGAATAAAACGCGTTTTAAAGTATGAAATCTTGCTTAAAGTAAGGGCATCTACTTTTACAAAAACACTTGCTGTTTTTGTTCTAGTGAACTGAAACTAATTCACTTGCTATTTTTATAAAGATAATAATATAATTTATAAAATAAAATCATAAAAACATTTTTCAATTTTTGGCAAAATTTACAATTTTAGGGTAGTCGGATACCTTAATGCAGTTAACCTGTATTCCCTGTTGTAGGAGTTTCTTTGACTATGAAACATAAAAAGGAATATCTAGCATGATATAGAGAACACCTGGCTTGTATAGAGGATGATTGGGGTGGGTTCTCTTCAGTGATGAGTCATGATTCATTCTGGACAGAGACTTGATACGCATCCCTCTATCATTGTCGAAAAATAGAATGATAGTCGAAGTGGTTTGATGGTCTCAGCATAGTAGACAGGGCATACCAACTTTCATATGTTTGATAGAGGCCTTCTAAAGGTCAGTGGTACAGGAACAAGTTACTTGCATCCTATCTCACTTATCCACTGAGAATATGGACAGAATTTCACTTTATGGACGATGACGCACGCCCACAAAGAGCGAATACATCCAATAGAAGAATATTCAATGATTGGAGTGGCCTACGATATCCCCTGATCTTAATCCCATTGTGACGTTCTTAGAGGCTTAATTGCAGGCCGAAGATCCGCTCCAACTACCATCTTTGCGCTCAAGAGTGCCTTGCTGCAAGAGTGGGTGTGGTTGCCTAAGGAGTTGATAAGGATCCTGGTAAACAGAGTGAAACATCGATGCGACAGTTGTTTAGCTGTTAGAGGTGATCATATTCCCAATTAGACATGTTTTTCTCTGACTAACAGGGCATCAGTCACTTGCTTTGCTGGTTTAGGGTGCACGTTGGTCCCGGTTTTGTTTCTCCATGTATTGGTCTTACGTCGGATGATATTTGGGCCAAGTTTAGATTTATTTGCTATGTTGGCAATTTTTTTATACAAAAAAAAATCCATTTGTCCCGTAAATTGTTTTTAACAATGTACATACACACATAAACGTGAAATATAATAAAACACTTCTTTTATTAAAAGCCTAAATATTTATAGTTGGGAAGAATTTAAGTCTATAGTTATGTGGAAACTAAAATACAAACACTCGAAAAACTCTTAGACTTAGGACTGATATTGCAAAGTTAAACATGATTTCTAAGTAATAATATTTCCCCTTACTTGTTTATACTACAAAACTAAAACTTACTTCTCCCCCCCCCCCGAATCTTAAATTAATTTATAAAAATATCAAATCTTACAATCTTATAGTATAACACAGTAATTTACTTATCAAGAAGCATGAAAGAAATTTAAAAATGCTAAGTTTTTTATTTCGAAAAATACCATAAAATAAAACTAATTTACTAAGCCAAACTACCTATAAGCAAACAAAAATAATGGCGACCGCAATATAGTATTATAGGATAAATTGTTTTTAAAAGTACTTAATAAGACAAGAATATATTTTACTCAGAAAATATAAAAACTATATAATTTTTTTTGAAAGAGAATAGATAGGAACTAAAATTATATACATATAATTCGTAAATACCTTAATTGAAATTAAGTGCCTGTATATGTGCGTTCCTTGTTTCTTTTCAAATAAATAATCTCTCATGTAGGAAATTGAAGCTAAAAGTTAATAGTTCACTTTTCATGCTAATTAGCCAGTTTCTTTACAATTTATATTCAGAGTAACATATTTATAAACTGAAACAAACATGACAATTAAAAATGATTTTAACATTACAAAGACTTAGAGTTTTGAAGTAATAGAGCACTTTTGTGTTACTACATGATCTGCTATATTGTTATGGCTTGATTAAATTTCATGCGTAACTCTCAAACTATATTTTAAAAGTTGAAAATTTAGAATTAAATATTCAATCATCCCTAAAATTCTCTGTTAAGTGACAAGTTCCAAAAAAAAATTACCTTGTTAAAATTGTAATGCTTTAATGCTTTGATGAATAACTGCTTTCTTAAATAAAAGTAAGGTTTTACTGTCGAAAAACACTAACAAGAATTTTCACATAACAATGGAACTCTCTTTGGCGAAGTTTCAATTTAACAATGTCATTATGTGCTCGTATTGTTATGTGAACAAAGAAACAGTCAACTCCGTAAAAGAAACTCTTCAAACCATTTTGGAGCCTTATGATCTAGAGCGCTTTATATTTTTGATACAATTGTTTTTCATAGGATACTGTTATACGGATGTTATTTAAATTTTACTTTGAGTATAGTTTTTACTGGTGATATGAATTGATTTTATAGTGCTTTGAAAAAAATATAATTATACATTGTCAAATACTGAAATATGTTTAAAATATATTTACTATTTAACTAAAATTTTAAATAATATAAGAGTAAATATTATTTGAATAATCTACAATACTAAAATTCGTAGGTAAACAAACGTATCTATCTATGTATTTATGTATATATTTATCTATCTATGTATCTATTGTGCGTCTATCTTCTCACGAACCACACGATGCAGAAACTCGCCAAAGGTACCAAAAGATCGGAATGTTCCGATGAAGCCGTTTTGGCAATTTACATTCCGATATTGCAATTAGATAGAAAGATATTAATTAAAAACTTTAAAAACATTCAAATCAACTTTCGTCTGCATTGTTGTAACAACATTATTCTTATAAAAATGACGTAAGTTGGCATTGAAAACAGGTTTTCGACGTGAGTTGGCATTTATTCATTACTTAACGATACTTGGTTTAAATTAGTATTCTTTTACAAGTTAATGCAGTATTGTTTTTTATAAATCATAAATAAATCATTTTTTTAATATAATCGTACATTGCCTGTTTTTGGTGGGTAACTAGATTTGTTTTTAGGGCCAATCTGATTGATTAGTAAGTAATTAATGGAAGTTAAATATTCAAATGAAGCTGTGACAACACTTTACATTTTATTTCCTGTCTTTTTTAAATTTTATCATTTTTATCCTTCCAGTACTTCTACAAAAATTCAATTTATCAGACAATGCAAATTGTAGCTCTTGTAATTGTTTAAAGGACTTGGACCATATCTTGTTAAACTGCAGTAGGTAAACTCATCCTCGAAATCATCTAAAGTTTTTTCTCAAAACTGGTCCTTACTGCAATATCACCTTCAGAAGGTTATTGGAAAAAGCTGTGTCAAATAGATAAACATTTAGATTTTTGACTCAGAAGATTAAATATTTTGATATCTACTAAATTGTAAATATTTCTTTAGTCTTTTAGGGGATAATAGCCTTTGTTGCTCCATATTCCAAAATAAATAAAATAAAATAAATTCATTTCTCTCTCTGTGCTTGAGAATTATTGACAAACCTTTGCATCTTGACAAAGTTGAATGGTTTATAAAAATTGCTATAAATTAATATTATTATAATTTCTATTTCAGCATTCTTTTTTAACTGCTTATTTTATAGCACAAATTATAGTATTACTTATAAATCAATCTGCACTATTAAAATCCGAAGGTAAACAAACGAATCTATCTATGTATTTGAGTATGGGGGGGGGTGAAGAGGCCTGAGAAGTGGGCAAAGAGATGGAAGAAATTTCCAAAAGGAGTATTTTAAGGATATATTAATACGAAAGTCACAAATACATCAGAAAGTGCTTACACTGAGACGGGAAGGGGAAGTTTTTAAGGCGAAAATCTCTACACGGTTGAAAGAGCCCGTGCAACACCGGCCATGCAGCTAGTTTACACTATCGAAATTCGAAGGTAAACAAACGTATGTATCTATCGATCTATCTATCTATGTGCGTCTATCTTCTCATGAACCGCAAGACGCAGAAACTCGCCAAAGGTACCAAAAGATCGGGAATGTTCCGAGGAAGCAGTTTCGATCATTTGCATTCCGGTATTGCAATTAGTTCAAAGATATTAATTAAAACCTTAAAAACACAGTTTTGGGAGCCAACTTTGGTTTGTCCGCATTGTTGTAACACTGTTATTGTTACAACTATGACAAAAGTTGGCGTCGAAAATCGGTTTTTAGCCAAACCTGAATTTCATGACGTTGTTCTATTGACTGTATTAACTTCGTTTAAAAAAATAAATGCTGTTAATAAGCGTTAACTTAAAATATATTATTAAAATCGTAATTTCAAAAATGTTTTACATTTTCTAAAAATTTCTATTAATTTTCTTGGATTTCCAAAAAAAACTAAAAAAAAAAAGAAAGAAAGTTGCAACTATTTTTCAAGTAGATTGGTACATTGTATATCTTTCTCAATGTTGCCAAGTTAGACTGAGATGTAATAATATTAAAAAATATTTTTTACATTATTAAAAAGTTATTTTAAAAATTTACGGAATTTCGTAATTTTGGGGGGGGGGGGAATTCAATTTTTTTACACATAAAATATTTTTAAAAAATGTACTTTTCCATTTCATGAGCCATAAAAATACAATGAAAAAAAATTGCTAAAATCACCAAATGCCAGTAGTAATTAATTGTGATAAACCTACAACAGAATTGACCAGTTTGAGGCTTATGGAGCACGTGCAGAGAGAAAACCTTCTGATACATTACAACTGATAGTTTGCTTTATTTTCAAAATTAGCGATTTAGACGGAAAAACTTTTAAGAATATAAGAAAATGCTGAAATGTTTTCATCAGATAGTATTATTTACATTTTAAGTCTTTCTTAAAACAGTGAATGCAAGCAAAAATGTCTAAGTTTTCTCTCCCATACTTTTTTTTTATAATTGCATATTTTTAATGGAATAATCAAACATACAGAAATAAGCAGTCCTTTCAATATTTAATGGTATAAGAATTTTTCCCATTCATTATTTAATAAAAATGTATATGAATTAATATTTTAAAAAAACGAAAGCAGTATTGTTTTTATTATTCATTACAAAATTAATTAGTTAATAAAAAAATCGTACATTGTATTTTTTCCTGTTGATAAAACTAGATTAGTTTTGTAAATTAGAAATCAAAATCAAAATTTAAAGAAAGATCTTAACACTGGGGAAAATAAGACTGAAAAAGAGTTTAATACACGAAAAAGTGAATGTAACGCCGGGCTAAGCTGCAGGAAAAGAAACTTGTCTGTTAAGGAACAGAAATTGAAGACATTTCGCAAAAGATAATTTTAATGACTTAAGTATAGAAATCGCACATATTGCGCATACACCCTCACCCAGAAGTGGCGAGAGGGGAAAAGGAAATTCCCACAAATACAACACAAACATTGGGATAAAGGTATACTGTTAGAAAATGCTCGTGCAATGTCGGGTTAAATGGAAGGGAAACAGCCCCGTTCGATGGGACAAAGACGTGGAAGAAATTTCGAAAAAGGGAATTTTAGTGACAAAGTATAGAAATCAACACAAACCAGGAAGTAATGATATCGAGAGGGGAAGAGGAAATTTCCATTGGCCAAAAGTCATGCAGTCGCAAGAAACCCTTGCAAAGACGTGCCATGCAGTTAGTATTATATAAAGGATGTTTCTTTTGAGTATTTTTATTATATGTTTAAGACTTTTTCTTATGTCCTATCACTGAAAATAATTTCTAAAAGAGTAGGTTGAGTATTATTTTGTTGTGCAAGAGACATTTTTGTAATTTTCGTCAAAAACATAAATTAAAAAATTTCTCCCCAAAACAGGTCTTTTGTAATTTATTTGCATGAATATTTATTAACGTCACGCTAAAAAGAAAAATAAAAGAACTATACCCAAAAATGGATCCTTTAATGTTAAGGAAAAGCCTTCCCCAATCCATAAACTTTTTCTCAGTGATTTAAATTAGTGAATGAAATTCAACGCCCGCGCGCGCTTAAAGAATGAAACTGTATTGTATGCTATTTTTAGTATAAAGAAATACTTTCATGTTTAATGAACTTTTTTAGTTTTTTTTTATCTGTTTTATAACAATAAATGTTATAAACTTAGATTATTAAAATAATTCGAAAGATAAAATTATGAAAAATTGTTTGAATTGAATTATCTTACCTTTGTTCTTTTCTGGAAGGGATATTTACTAACAATAGTTATCTATATATAGTATTTATGAAATAATTATAAACATGGCAGAAAGAGTGATTTTTTCCCCTTATTTATTTTATATGAAGAAGAAAAGTTTGCTGCTGTGCAGTATATATATACATATATGTATAAATATAAATATATATATATATATTATATATATATATATATTTCTCATACTGGATTTAGATTTTCTATCCATTATTTTCAATAGTTTTTTGCTCAGTATTATTAATAGAAAGGGGGAAAGTTGGCTGGCCACAAAACATGTTCAACCCCCCTTTATATAAATTATTTTATATTTAAGCTGTCCTAAGTCAGCAATGTTGATACTACTGTAGCATCCATGCTTTTATATTTATCTGTATTATTTTAATTTTTCTTATTTCCATTTAAAATCTATTGTCTGGTTATCTTACAATTTCATTACTTTTCAGTTTGATCATGTTTATTCATCTCTCTATTGTAGAGAAATTTTGATTTTATATATATATATACAACAAAATTATAATAATATTAATGGTAATATGCATGAGAGCAAACTAAAGATTTACCACAAAGTGGGCCCGCTAGCAATGTCATAGCTATTTTATATTCACAAAATAATTAGGTAATAATTAAATTTAGAAAAAAACAAAAATTAATTGTTAGTTGAATCAACTGTATTAATTTAAAGGGGGGGGATGAATCATACTTCAATGAGCATTTGCAAATTATTTGTATTTCTATCGCATTGTACTATATCTTTACCATAAAATAGAAAGCAAAATACTACATTCAGTTTCCTCCGTAAAATTTTAGTTGAGACCTGTCACCGTTTGATGTAGTCTTACAGTACTTACATTATTGCAAAGGACATTTAAAATGTTTTTACATTTTTATTATATCATTTACGAAACTGGAAGAAGGTGGCATTCCTACATCATGTTGCAAATTAAACAACAATTTCTGTGTTCGAGTTTAAAAAAACAGTTATGTTCCTTTGCTTCTGACTGTGTATTCCTCCAATGGAAATTTTGCCAAAGATACTTTTTGATCGATACTGTTGAATGTACTTTTTTATTTCCTGCAGCTAAGAATGCCTCTAAGATAGCGTTCTTCCTAATGATATTCTTATCTTTCTGAACGAATGGATGTGTCCGCTTTTGCATTTTGAGATTTGATTCGGAACGTTATTTTCTTTTTTGTGTGCGGGAATAAATTTTGAAGTTTCTATTACCAGCCTATTACCTCTATGATTGATCTACAAGGGTGATCGTTCTCTTTATCAGTTGCAACATTGAATTTGTTTGATCCCGTTTATGCGTAAATTTCACTCTTGAAGAGAAGAAGGATTTTATATGAGAGAGCTATAAAGATTGAGATAAAGGTGGGCCATGGTACACAAGTGTAAGGTATTTAAGTGCGGAGCACATAAATGTGTTATAAAAATAAACAATGTTTGTAAGTTCTAAGAAATCATGGGATGTTAATAAAAAAAGTTGATTAAAAAATTTAGTTATAATACGTGAGCAATTGAAGGTCTAATAGACCGAAAAATATTGTTTGAATTAAAATGATTAAAATTATTGAAAAGGGCGAAGTTTAAAATTCAGACAATTGGTGATAAAATTATATTATATTGCCTATTGTATATTAGTATAAGATCCAGAATATAGATCTATTTAAAGCAAAATTACTTACTAATTTCCCTTTTGTAAAATATTATATCCGAAATTTCATTTTTTAATATGGCTTGTCTCTTTTAGCTGCTCGTTACACACACGCACATAATTCAATGTTCATTAAAATATTTTAAAGAAACTATTAAATTTATTCAAAGATTATATTTTTCAATTATTTTGCAAATAAATTTATTACAAAAGAAAATTTATTTTCTATGAATTACCTTTATAACGCGTTTACATCCCTTCTACCCTGTGACTCAGCTAAAGGTTTGGGAGGAACTAAATGATTATACGACATGAGGAATTCCAATTATTTTATTTATCACTATAAACACTCAAACACAAATAACACTAAGAATAAGGTAACTCAAATCAGTAATAGAACGGGGGAGAGACGAGATTCGTGTTTAGGGAGAATATGTTCAATAATACAGGCTTTTCCCTAATTTTACTTTACATAGAGCTTAAATATTTAATGCCCTCACACTACCATTATAACGCTCTAATGATTAACTTAAGACGAAGTGATAATACCTGACTTTAGGCTGTCTTCCAATCAATTGCAATTAAGCTTTAACGCTTCTTCGTTAGCTTAACTTATCACTTTCTTGTTATCTTACTTCTGGCTTCCTTACTTTTTGTTTACGTCTATACTTCATTTCACGTTTAATCTACTCAAAATTCACTAACTGCCAAACTCGCGAATAAAGTACATATATATTTATTAAACTTAATTTGCAACTCGCGTTTTCTGCTTTTCGGAGAAGATTGGTTGAAAATGCTAGCCCAAAAGATTTCTCCAGTAAGTTAGTGGAAGGACGCGTATAGATCCGTCACACCTTAATTTTGTTTTAAATAGTAAATAAATCTTCTAGGTATTGCTATTTCTACGAATTTCCAAATGAAATAAAAACTTTATAACTAGTTTTTTTTTCCTTTGGTAGATTTTACGGGAGCAGTTTATAAGCTAGGATCGAAAATATTATAATTACTTATTAATTCAGCAACTTTATTAAAACAAATTTTTAAAAATTATTTGTGCAATTTTTTGAATACTTTTTTTATATTACGCAGCCCATGTTATCCGAGTGGTCGTGGTCGCAAACTCGTGGTCAGTGATGTCGAGTCACGGGTTCAAAACCTAGAACCACTGGAGACCTCCATGTAAAAAGGCTGATGCTTATTAATTCTGTCTAGTATCCAGACTCTATCTTTAGTATGGTGTGGAATTTTGCCGAATGGCCCTCTGTGATGCGTCCTCCTTAATTGACCGCTTTTAAAATTATGATTTCATCCACCAATAGCTTTCATGTTTCTTCACAACGCGACGTAAATTAAAATTAATCGTTAAGTATTAAAAAATTTCGAGAAAATCCATTACACTCATGCATCTGAAAATTATTTCAGTGTTGTAAAAAAGAAATTCTTAAGCATCACAAGCTTTGGTATAAATATTTTTTTAATATTTTCCTCTAATTTAAATCATGACATTTTGTTGTCTTAAAATTTTATTTCCCTTATACAGAAGGTCGTTCACACTTTATAGAAACAATTTTTATAGTTACTTTTTATCCATAAATACCTTACTATTTGGGGAGATTTGCTTCTGTCTGATAGCCATGATTCTTAACACTAGCTCTAGCTCGAATTTTCCGTAAAAGTAAACTTTTTCCTTGTACTGTCCATACGAAGCTCAACTTTATTAATATCCTTTCCATATAAGGCTGAAATTTCTTCAAAAATTGGTTCTAAGACAGTGCTTCCCAAACTTTCAATACTTGCGACCCAATATTCAATCATAATTTTCGTCGCGCCCCCTTCCATTCAATAACAATGTATCAAATGCAATAATACTATACTTTGTCCTTAAAGTTACAATACGACTTTAACCTCTTAAATGTCACCGGCGTATATAAACGTCTCGTTCGAAAAAAGTGTTAATTTCCCCAGATGTATATTTACGTCTTTCCGAAGTACGATCTTTTCTCTCTCTCTCTCTCTCTCTGTGCACTGTTATTCATAAACTATTCCTAAGGCTTGGGAATGCTGTAAAAAGACCTTCACAGTGTTTGCGAAGTATTTACTTATTTCAGAGGATTTACTTATTTATTCCTTTTCTTACGTCAGAATGTATTTCTTACGTCAAAATGTATTTTGTTTGTTTACTTTCATTATATTAATAACTTTTTTAATAAACTTTGTTTTTGACTTTTCAATATACTCGCGCCCCCCTTGTTGAGTTATCACGCCCCCCTAGTGGGGCGGGCCCCACAGTTTGAGAAACACTGTTCTATAATATTCTGCTGATATTAGAGTGAATTAATTTTGGCTTTACTTGAAACTTTATTTTATTTTTAATTTGTCATTGTAACAAAATCCTGCAACTATCATGAATCCCTTTTGCGAACTTTCATGTACACTGGCGAAGACATTTCGTATAGTCATTCCCATTAGTTGAACAATAGAAAATTGATCTTCTTTTGTTTTAGTCACTTAAATATACTCAAATCACATCGTCTGCTAGCACAAATTTCCATTATTCAGCAGCTAGGTGTTTTTCATATAATTTTCTACAATTTGTTTTTCTTTCATCAATATGTTTTGTTAAAAGCAGATGAATTTTAAGTTTAAATATTTTCTTTACCTTTGAATCTTTATGAATGATTCTACTTATAGTACCGGGAGACCTTTCTTAGTTTCGATGCAATGAATCTTGGAGTCGCCAGATTTTATTTTAGGACCAGACTTCACTTTAACTTCCATCTAGAAGTTTTTTCTTTTTAAATTTAATATATTATAAATACTTTTTTAAAATAAAATAACCTAGAATTTTTTATAATTAATTTATATTAATATTTCTCCTAGGAAAACGCAGTTACGTAACTTTTGAGCCATCTATCAATTTTATTAGCCATTTTCAAATTAAATCTTATATTCTACATTCCAATAAAACTAAAATATTAGCAGACGACTATTCTGAAGTTTCCAAAGTTTTACATCAAAATACGAACGAGAAAATAAGTTACAAAATCGTTTCCATAAAGGGCAAACGATCTACTCTACTGGTATTTACCTTACAATCGACGCTTGTGCAAACTCATATAATAATTTACTTTAGAGCTTAATGAACAAATAAGGTTACCTAATTATGCTAACTAATTATTTTACACCTCATTTTACATGAAGGTTTGATTAATTTTTGTAAAATATTTAGTAACAGAGAAACATACATGTTATGGATAAATCACTGAAGACTGAACTGATAAAAATAATCTGTGTACGTTAGGTTTTATTTTTAATACACGTCAACACATAGAGAGTCAATAAGACTTACCACAACATAAGCACAAGAGAAACTAAAATTTAAACACAATCTATATTGTAAATTATTTACCTTGTATTCCATACCTTTTAAAGAACCATGAGAAAAAATAAAACACTAGGCAAAAAGGGATGAAATTTCGTTGAATGTTTTGAATATTTTCATCCGCAAACATTAATTGGTTCATTATATTCTAGCAAATTAATTATCATTTTAACTATACTCCAATGATTTTCATTATAAAGGCAACAGAAAATAATTTTTGTTAGAAGTTATATCAGAAATTTTAAGACGAATTTTTTTTAACAAAGAAACGATTAATATGTATGACACAAAAGCATTTATAAGAGCGATATAAATTCAGAAACTAAAATAGTTTTTGCAATATTGCTTGTTTTGTCTTCTTTTTACTTTCCAGAATCTTGATGCTTCTAATGATTACGAAATATTTTAAAATGAAACGGACGCAAGAAACGAGATACAGGATTTCTGTAATAATCATTCCTATGTTTACAGTCAGTATAAGAAGAAACTTCTTAACAAATTCCTATTCAGCATTTTTCCATTGCGGATAATTTTGTGGTTTCGTATTTACTCACTTTTATTCTACATAATGAAGGCGTAAGAAGTTTGTTTAATTTAGGGTTTTCTCTCTGAAACTAAAATGAAAAATAAGTAATAAAGAAATGTGTGCATACATAGAATTCGGTTCCGTATTGATTTAAATTTATTTCCAGTAGTAAAAATAAGATTCCTTTTTTCTAGGAAAGCATTTTTAATATCCCTGTATCTGACATAAAAGATATATCGATAGATATTTTCAAGGAATAATATATAAAAAATAAAAATAATCTGGTGGTTTTTATACATTACTGTTCCAAACTCTAAAATTATTTATAGTTTAATAAAATTGGGAGAAACATACTGTTACATTTTTATTTAACTACGTGAAAACTCCACTTTCATTCACGTTTAATTACTTGGTATTGAAATAATTATAAGAATACAATTGTCAAAAGTTAATTTTCAATGTTATTATACATGTTTAATGTCATTTATTTGCATGTATTTAATTACTTCGGGAATCTGAATACTTACGATAACATTTTCTTAAAGAAATGGAGATATGAGGATTTTTTTGTGGTTTTTAGATTTGCTTAGTACATTTTAAGAAAAGTATGCTAAAATTAAGAAAGTAAAAAGAAACTATTATTACTAAAATGGGAAAAAATTGGTAAAAATTTACAACAAATATCGTTAACGGGGCCCATTCTGTACCAAAAGTTTATGAACAAATATTCAATTTTTAAATTCTGATATGTTGAAACGTTATTCATTTTTGAAATGGCCTTCATGATAAAAGACATTTTAACTTTTACAAAAACTAGAGCACTTTATCTTAGTTATTATATGAAATTGTTTACAATAACAGTAATTATATTAATGCAGGGGACTGTAAATTTTGTGCTAAACCAGTGATTGATAAATCTGATTATTAAAACACTTCTACTATTATATAGAGCATACACAAAAAATTTCAGTTGAATATTTTCAAATTTTTTTAGCAATCGCGCTGTCCCCGTTTGATCATTTTCAAAAAAGCACATTTTGAATAAAACGCGTTTTAAAGTATGCATCTTGCTTAAAGTAATGGCACTGCTTTTAATAAAACACTTGTAGTTTTTGTTCTAGTGAACAAAAAATAATAAACTTGATATTTTTATTGAGCTAATGAATGGTCAATAAAATAAAAACATAAAAATGTGTCAATATTTGGCAAAATTCACGATTTTAGGGTAGTTGGATACATTAATTATTATCGAATAAATATATAGACAATATATATTCATATGTTATTTTTCATTTCCATTTTAAAAAATGAAAATATAGACAATAAATCATATATTTTAGATACATAGTCTATTTAATTATTTCTAATAGTAAATTATCAGTATCTAAAAAAGTTGAAACCAATAATGAATCAGAAAAACAAACTCTTAGATCTACAATTAATTATAGATAATTATTATTTAAAAACTAAGATATATAATAAAATAGAAGGAATTTTAACATTAATAAGGTTTTTTACTTTACTAGCAACTTACATACTTCTATTTTTTAGAAATGCAATAATTTGTTATACACAAAGAAATGATTTAATTTCAGATGAATAAGAAAAATTTATAATTTAATAAATTTTACAAATTTTGCGTACAATGGGAATATCTAAATAGCTCTCTATTCAGGTATATTTATAATAATAAAAAGAAGTAATATAAAAAAATAGTCAATTCCTACTGTGAATGGATAAGTAGAAAGTATTTTATTGACGATTGAAAATTTGAACAAGATATATGTGTGTGTGTGTGTGTGTGTGTGTTGTGTGTGTGTGTGTGTGTGTGTGTGTGTGTGTGTGTGTGTGTGTGTGTGTGTGTGTGTGTGTGTGTGTGTGTGTGTGTGTGTGTGTGTGTGTGTGTGTGTGTGTGTGTGTGTGTGTGTGTGTGTGTGTGTGTGTGTTGTGTGTGTGTCTTTTCCTTCCAGAATTAGATCAAAGCAGGGCCTTCATTGTTTTGCGCATTTGAAGACCCACAGTTATTCCCTCCTTAATCTTTGCATTTTTCAATCTTGGGAATTTAAATCCAAGGTATTGGAAACCCACTCCATCCTTTTAATGGAATTCACAAAGTTTTTCATTAATTCCAGGGGCGAAAACAGAATGTCATTTGGTTTACTAGAGAATCATTTGGGACATTTCTCTCACCAGATTTTAGATTTCTGGACGGTCATTTTTCTTGCATGTAATGCGATTTTCGATCTCTACTGTTCAACAAACACAGAAAACAGCATTACTTGGTATGGAATAACTGCATTCTTATGAGTAATTTAATGACTTTTACCACAGATCTTCCATTATGATCCTCGTATTTTATTAACTCTAGAAGTAATTTCACATTTGCATAAGTTTTCTTACGTTAACGGAATGTCCGATGGAAATGGAAGGGAGAAGGTTGCCATTATGTAGTAATATTGTATTCTCAAACTAAGCTTGGGAGAGTCTGTAAGCAACATCCAGCTATTTGGATCATAACATGTTCATGAAATTCATCAAGCCGTATATATCAATACGTTCAACCACATGCTATTTCTTCTCAAAGAAATAAGAAGATTCTTTTCGCGAGTCCTGTACTCTGTAAACTTGACGCCTGATAGGAGTAGATTGCATTGCTGCAGTCTGGATGACAGAAGCTCTGCCTTCTGTTTTGTAAAGTCAAAATCTCTTACGAGGTCACTCGATTCTGTTTGTTATAGTCTGTGGGGAATCTTTTCTTGAACCATGCACTATCGTCTTATTTGTTCTACTGAATCTGTTGGTTACACTCAAAACACACCTGCAGAGTTGGCGCTGTTACATATCTTTAGTAGAAATTAAAAACTGATCATTAGGGAAGTTCTTCCATCTACCAGCTTAAATGAACATCGCAAAGATTATACACAGAAAGTAAAAGATGAGTGAAAATACAGCTATTTATGAGGAGGGAGAAGTTCCGACTCTTAAAAACAAAAGTATAAATATGAAGTTTTTATGGTGATTTTTGTGTAAAATACTTCATAATAAACTATTTTTGAGCCCGAAACATTTTTCGTGTTGCCTAGTGTAATCGGTTAATCAATTAAATTAATTACCAATTTTCGACGCGAACTTAGATTCATCTCTATTGCGGTAACAAGTAACTGTTGAAAAAAGTTGGTGTCGAAAACCGGTTTTTTAGCCAAACTAGCCAAACCGGGTGTGCATTGTTACAACAATGCAGACAAATCATGCTCTTTTTAAATTCCTACTGTTCGTTCCATCTCTTCCTATGTATATATATATATATATATATATATATACTAGCCGTAACCAATACAAGTATC
Organism: Trichonephila clavata; assembly: GCA_019973975.1. Lineage (NCBI taxonomy): Eukaryota > Metazoa > Arthropoda > Arachnida > Araneae > Nephilidae > Trichonephila > Trichonephila clavata. Next base: position 45,009 of record BMAO01026161.1, on the reverse strand, counting down.
GCTGGGTATTTCATGATGTTTTATAAATATATACTGTTTATATATATACGTATATAAATTACTGATATCTAAGTAATATCATTAAGAATTCGATTTTATTGAAAAATAATCTTATACCTGTAACTCTAGCCGCTTGATAAAAAAAGGACAGAATTCTACTTTATATTTTCTTATAACACTGGTCAACATGATTTTTGTCTCATGAGTACCAATAGTTGTACTTAATGCAGTTTTTTATCGTGTTTTCAAATATGTATTCGGAATTTCTCCATCACCCACAGTTTTTTTTTAAATTTTAATTTCAATTAATGTATTTAAATATTTTTTTAATAGACGACCATTTTTCCATTGTAATATAAAAACTCCTAGAGCATTGTAAATGTGATGGAACCACATGAGCTAACTCAAATGGTATCATTGCTACTGTTGTGCAAGTTCAGACATGTACAGACACTTTGGCACCAGACACAACAGACAGGCACAGACATGGTCTAGACTAGCATGCATTCATTAGAACGATGTCAGTTGTGAGATAGTAGTGAACCAGTAAACACGTAATTGTGAGTGCTTTGTGTCTGGATTGTTGTATGTTACGTATTTACAAATTTATTTCTTTTAATTTGTTGTTAGTTACAAAATGCATAGAGCTTGTTTAAATCATCATAACAACTTTTGTTATATATGTGGTGAAGTGACGCTCAAGTCCCAAAGGCGAAACGCTACTCCATTAGTAAAAAATTGTTATGAACTTTATTTTGGGTGTAAAGTGGGGAACCAAACAAGGACCTGGGCCCCACATATCTGTTGTTTATCGTGTAGTAGGCTTCTCACTGCATGGAAGAATGGCACACGCCACATGCCATTTGCTATCCCTATGATTTGGAGGGAACCCAAAGATCACTCCTCTGACTGTTATTTCTGCTTAACAAACATTAAAGGGATTACGTCAAAATCAAAACATACAGTGGTGTACCCTGACTTGCAATCTGCAATGAGACCAGTTCCACACAGCGAAGAATTGCCCATACCAAAGCCTCCAGAACATGTGACATTAGATGAAGAGAGCTCAGATTCCGATAGAAGTAAGGAAGAAGAAACAGTTTGTGGTGATACAACTTTTGAACCAAGCTGTTCATCTGAGCCTCATTTATTGACTCAAGAAGATCTTAACGATCTCATACGAGATTTAAAGTTATCCAAAAAACAGTCTGAAATGCTTGGTTCCCGGCTAAAAGGATGGAATCTTCTTCAAAAGAATACAAAGATATGTACTTATCGTAGTCGTCATTCTCAATGTAAAGACTATTTTTCTGAAGAAAATGGCTTAGTGTTTTGTAATGACATTTCTTCTCTTATGGAGACATTTGGTATTGAACATAACCCTATAGAATGGCGCTTGTTCATTGATTCCTCCAAAGCAAGTTTAAAAGCAGTGCTTCTGCATAATGGAAATAAATTCCCATCAATACCTGTGGCTCACTCTGCTAGTATGAAAGAAACATATGAAAACTTTCAATTTATATTGGCAAAGCTTCAATATGCAGTGTATGAATGGAATATTTGTGGTGATTTGAAGGTAATTGCACTTATTCTTGGTCTGCAGCTTGGTTACACAAAGTACTGTTGTTTTTTGTGTCTTTGGGATAGTAGGGACAGAAAAAACCATTACATCAGAAAAGAATGGCCTAAACGCGAATCATTCATTCCTGGACAGAAAAATGTGAAACATGACGCATTGTGTAATCCTAAAAATGTGTATCTACCTCCGTTACATATCAAACTAGGATTAATGAAGAATTTCGTGAAAGCCATGGGCAATACTCCTGGTTTCATGTACTTAAAACAGAAGTTTCCTAAAATTAGTGAAGCAAAAATTAAAGAAGGGATATTTGTGGGTCCACAAATACGATCACTAATGCATGATGAGAAGTTTGAGGAACTATTAAATCCACTGGAGAAAGCAGCTTGGCAAGCATTCAAAAATGTAACTCACAGTTTTTTGGGAAATCTAAAGGCGGAAAATTACCGTGATATTGTTCATGATCTTATAACATCTTATAAAAATTTGGGCTGTAATATGTCCTTAAAAATACACTTCCTGCACTCGCACTTAGATTTCTTCCCGGAAAATCTTGGTGCAGTGAGCGATGAGCACGGGGAACGCTTTCATCAGGAGATTTCAGCGATAGAAAAGAGATATCAAGGCAAATGGAATGCTAATATGCTGGCCGATTATTGTTGGACCATCAAGAGGGATACTCCACAGGCGAAATATAAAAGAAAATCGTGATTTCTTAATTTCTAGGTGAGTCCGAATGTTCGAATATTGTGTACTTAAGAATGTAGAAAATATTAAAGTGTTTCAAATTATAAATGCCTGTCTCTCGAAAACCTTGCGTGATGAAGAAAAATCGATATCATATTTGAATTCAGGAGAAGAAATGCTATCAGAATCACATATTTTTCTTTCTGAGACAAAAAAATGTTTCTTTTTTGTTGCCCAGTGTAACTGGAATAAAATCTTTTCCTTTTTGGTACTTGATGTAATTACTAAGTATATTTAAATCAATAAAAAGTCATTGATGAAAGGCTTACCACAGTGGAAATTTACAGCAATACTTCATTTTCCACTGGATAGAAAGAATTATATCAGTAATGCGCCATTAGTAAGTTATAATAGAATACTTATTAGTCTATATTTAAAAATCTCAAATACTTTTTAGATTTTATAAAATAAATTGCCACCAATAGACATATACAATTAATTTTAAATAAAATATTAATCTAATTACCATAGCATAGAGCGCCATCTATCTATTAAACTTCTTACAAACTAATTAAAATGCAATTGTTTTACATATTTATTGCACCTAAATTGAATGGAATCTTCTCGAAAATGAAATTCTTAGAGTATCATCAAACAAATACAAGTAGCAATAAAGTTATTAAATTTAAATATATTAAGTTTATCATATTAATTATTACATGAAAAATATAATTTAAACCATATAAAGATAAGGATAAATTTGAATTCTAAGGTTAGATCTTTAGAATCTTAAATTAAATTCATCCTCTTTTATCCATATATTGTTTAATTCTCATACTATAAAGAACAATATGCGTAGTTAAATCAGTAAACAATTCATGAAAAGGACTTTCTACGCAAATACCATAATATAAACACACTAATTAGGCTGTCACTGGATAATCAGTAGCGTGTGGTAGCATAATGTACATCTATTCATCCGTCTATCTTTACATTTATCTATCAAAATTTGAATCATGTTAGCAGTCAGTTTATAACTATATTTGAATGCAATTGAATTTCTATTTTCAGTCTAATTATATTATGTTTACGAATGTAAAAGTAAATGGCACGATAATAAACAAAATATAATAAAGTTCCTGCTCACAACTGGTACATTTCCCGTCCAGTTTCGAAAATATTTTAAGTATTTTACTACATCTGAAACCCCAAACGATTAATTAAAATTTATATTAAATGGTTTTAAAAATCATTGAAAAAGGTGTATCCTGCAGAAACGGGTTGTATTTTTACATTTCTGATATATATTTATTGCATCTAGACAAAGAGTAGTAGTCTCAGATTTAAGGAGAAAGTTAAAATCAGTTGTAGTTAACAACTTATTTCTCGAGATTTCAAATGATTTATTAATGGGGACCTTATGATTAATTTAAAGAATCGTTATTAATTTTCCATGAACTTGAATTGTTTTAAATATTGCCAAAATCTTTAGCGTTTATGTTACGTTTCTACGCAATGGCCAGGAGAAGTCAGGCTGCAGTCATTTCGGGAAATTTTTGGATATCCAGGCTCAGAAACACCTGCTGTTTATTTCAGCATCAACTCTCACCTATATTTGGTGGTATATAAATAAATGTATGTTTTACCGCCTACAGTCCTTGGTCATCTCCATGGTTCTTTCCTAATCTCCGGTTTCTGCTTATCAAGAAAGTAGAATATGCAAGCAGAATACAAATCAGATTTTTATTCCTTTGAAAGTATGCTCGTTAAGTCTGTTTTTGTCTAATATAGAACATTCGCTAAATAAGACAATTTTCAAATAGAAATTTTATTAGACTAATATTAAAATACAGGATATTTTGATCATATTTGTAATGTCTAAGTATATTTTGCTTCATAATTATCTGTGCTCTAATCACAATACGTTTTAAATTCCCTTAAATATATTTTGCCATGCAAAGATAAGAATCTGTTTTGCATTAAGAAAATTTTATATTTGTTGAAAGTCTATAAATTTTAAAATTCATTTTGGAAAAAAGATGTATGTCAGTAGTGAAATTTGGTGGAATTTATGGAGAATATTTTCAGAAAGTTAGGAATTATAGTGCATTTATATTCTATTTCTATTTAAGACCAGATATATAATGCTTACATACGAAGTGTATCGATGATATTCACCAAACAAGAATGAGTTTTAATTAGCGCTTGTTTTGGAAGCAGTAATAGAATAATCAGTACCAGAGTTAATTTATTTAATGCTTTTGTGTTTTATTAAAACACATAGAGATAAATTAGACTATTTATATCTCAAAACAAGCTCCTATAACATGTAGATCGCGTTTAGTCTTAGAAAAGTTAACAGTGGCACAAGCCCTCGTAATGCAACACCTACAGAGGAAGCAGCAATAGAATAAAGCAATTACAACATGTACTTAGCGAAGGTGGAATGCACAGTAGTTCAGGAATTTCAGCATACCACACATCCGCACGCCTGTGGGCACCTCAAACACTATTTCAAGGCTTGGTGAGATTTAAGTTCAGGTTCATAGATGTATTTTCGTGGTTTTAAAAACAGTCAGCTTTGCTCTCGTAGAAATTGTAGGATCAGCTTTGATCAACATCCGAGTTCGACAGATGAAGGATAAAGGTATATCACGGATTATTTTCAAAAGGAAATCGAGTAGTGTTCTGGATAAACGCAACAACAACGTAGTGCAGATATGGGACCGTTGGATCGGGAAAATTTGACGATTACCAAGTGATCGATCGCATCCACCCAGTGCACACACTTCATGTGAGGACAGGTAACCAGAATGTGCACTGGCGGCTATTGGATCGCTCAGTCATCACGGAACCATAGCCGTTATTACATTGATCTGTAACGCATCATTCAGGTGTCGTAGCGTACCAATTCGGCCGTTAATCAGCAGAATAGTCTAATCGACAAGATGCCATTGCTTTGGGTCTACCCTTGGCGCAGAACCACAGACGCTGTATCCCCAATGGGCAGATGAGAAGGACTCATGGAGCAGGGAATGGAATGAAGTTGTCTTTACTGAGCAGTCACGCATCTGTCTGCAACACCACGATGGTCGAGTTCGGTCGCGAGACACGTGGAGAGAGATGCAGCTGCAATTATGCACCCTTCCAACAAGGCCGGGTATATGGTGTATTATGGATATCACTCTCGCACTCTATTACCGCATTGCAGTGACTTTAAACAGCCAGCGAAACACCATCTCCCGGGTGCTGGGCCAAGTTGTCCTCTACTTTTAGGTCTTGGCCACAGCCATATTTCAATACGCATAATGACGTGACATGCAGTCGGCAGCATTGCCAGTTCTTCTCCAATCAACCAGATTGATGCTTCCCCAGCTTGCCTCTGGATCTTTCCCCATATGAAACTGTGGTCCATGAGTAACCAACGAGTGACTGGCGATTACACCCCAGCTGCCACCCAGATCAACTTTGTCAGCGTGGTGGAAGCCGCTTGGCAGATCTGTGATCCCAAGAACCATCCAAAGTCCTTGATTCAATGCCGAGCGTAGGCAGGTGATCTCCAACAATTGGGCCTTCGGCTACTGAGTCTGGCAGGACCAACTTCTGCAGAGTCAATAAATTTAATCCTATGATACTGGTCATAGTTATCTACCATAGCAATTTTGTTGTACTAGCTCATCTTGTTTTCTTGGTTTTGCATTTATGAGTGGCCAGTTAATGTACATGGTTTCTAATCGTTATAAACCAAGTTTTAAAACAATTAAAAATCGGCAGGTAGTCTTCAGATTTGCAATATTTTGCAGAACTAGAGATTTTATGACTTAAGTAATCCGATCTCCCTAAAATTGTAGATTTTGCCAAAATTGACAAGTTTTTATTATTATTTATAGGCATCTATTGAACTTTAAAGTAACAAATTTAATTTTTCTGTTCACTAATTCAAGAACATAAAAGTGTTTTAGTAAAGGCAGAGTGCCATTACTTTAAGCAAGATAAATACACTCTAAAATGCGTTTTACCTGCAATCAGGTGTTTTTGAAAATTCTCTACAAACAGCCATTTCTCAAAACGTTTTAAAAATAATTAACAAATTTTTGTGTAATGTTCTGTATAATAGTACAAATGTTTTAACCTTCTGATTTATTAATCACTGTTTTACTACAAAATTTATAGTTCCTTACTACTGAATATAATCTCATTTTTAAGCATCATAGTAATAACCTAAGAGTCATCTCTAGGTTTTGCTAAAATTAAAATCTATGTCCTGAAGGTCATTTTAAAATTAATATCATAACTAATAAGCATCAAATAGTGAAAAATGAAAAGTTGTTCATAAACTTTTGGTAATAGAATGATTTTATTTTGAAAATTTTACCATTTTTCATTTTAGTAATAAATATTTCTTTTCTTTATTCTTAGCTTATATTTTTCTTAAATGTACTAAACATCTATCTAAACCTCAAAAGTTCTCATATACCTATTTTCTAAAAGTAGTCGCATATAGTCGGATACCTTGATCATTGAAATGCATATTTTTAATCATTTTTATGCTGAATAGAAAATTAATTGGAATTGTCATTATTTTTAGCTAATGAAGTTTAAATTAACTAAAGGCATGTATAAATAGTCCACAGATGTTAATCACTTGGTTTTGTAAATTTTAGAACTTTTCAATCATTCTTATTTATGAGTTTGTACATGATTATAATTTAATTTTCTTAAAATATGACCAAATTAATCAGTTAATATTTTTATGATATTGGTACAAATCGTTACAATCATAGGCAGTATTCTGGATTTTCTAGCTCATATAAGTTTCAAGGAACATTTTAAGAATGCAGGATTATCTAAAATTAATCGTGTGTGTAACAATGATAATTTATAACGTATATATATGTGTATCTTAATTTTAAATGAAATCTTATTCAACAAAATTACTTTGATTATCATACGTTACTTAGCCTGTTTATTATTATTAATAGCTTGTAGTTTACTCATTAACTATTCATCCTGGAATAGAGCAATAGCAGAAAATATTGTAAATTTCATTTAAAATTGTGTTCTTTCAAACCATTGTAAAACACAAAATAATGCCTCATGTGCGTGTGCAGAATATGAAGTTAAATATATCTTCATAATTCAAACAATTATCAACAGATTATATTATTCAACATTAAGAAATAGCATTGACTGTTATACTGGCAATTATTTAAGTATATAGAAAACTCGATATCTTTCACTCAAAGTTTTGAAGTACCAGTTTTCTTAGACTCACTAGAGAATAGAGCAACTTAGCATTCCTTTGTCATCCAATTATGAAGAGTCTATGCCGGCAGAATGGCAGATCTAATTATACATTTATCTTCCTTTGTACACTACTCAACAGTTATACATTTATGTAACTTACAAGTCTCCAGCTCCACAGTCATTAATATTTGTCATTTCTGGGTCATGAAAACAGGCTTCATGTTCATTCAGCACTTGCAGGTTCTTTGTACAAAAACATTAAACCTCTGGGCCACAAAAATATGATGTTCTATTTAATAATAGAGTTTAAGAGAAGTTAAGTATAAAATAGAAGCATTATGAGCACTGACTGTCTTCAAACTGCTGTTTACAATTATTTTTATGTAGTACTTCGCTTCTTATACTTGTACCTCCATTTTTCAGAAGAAACCAGAGTGTAGTATGCAATTCATCTTATATTTGAAGTTATTTATTTGAGGTATAATCCCAGGCATTTCCATCTAGCCTCTTTCTCAAGACTACAGCTCTTTAAGTTCATGATTCATGGATATATGTCCTTTTCTTTAAAAATTGTTGTTGATACGTCATAGAAGTCTACTTTTATATACATCTCTTTTTAAAATTTCCAAAGCCATCATTTTTATACTCGGCTTATAAAGGAAGATACAAATGTCAGCGATTTTATTTTTGGGTTGAAGTACGCGTCATACATAAGTTTACAATTAAATAATAGAAATCTTTAATTCGAGCTTTTATTGACCGATTTAGTATAATCTTTTAAGTAAATGTGATAGAGATCTGCTTCGACCATAACATTGCTTTATAAATATATCGTATAGCAGTTGTGCTACAGAAATCTTTAAAAATCCCGAGAAGTTATATTCGTTACAAAATCAGCTCGGCAAGATACAGGATCTTCACAAATGGAGATATACAGAAACAATACATCTAAATTTGGAATCAATAGAGTTTGAATGGCATTTAAGAGTTCATTTCTTGTCAATTACATGTCAATGTTCGTCGAGCGTTGCCATACTAGCGTTGTCAATCATTCAAGCCGAAGAGTTCAATTGGTAGCTCATTGGATAGAGTAGGTATTAGGGAAAACATTTGTATATCTCCTACTTATTGCCTAATAGATTAATATTTTAGGAAGTTCATCCAGCTCAGTAAAAGGGCAGTAGGTTCATAAAAATGAAGAGGTGCATGTGCCAGTATCTATAGATCCTTGATTCATCATAGTTCATTGAATATCGGACAAAAGTTTCCAATACATAGTCAAAATGGTGTGAAATTGTGGAGCCACCTGTATCCCAGTGAATAAGTCAGATCCAAAGCGTTGCTTGGCATCCTCAAGCCTCTCACGGTAAGCAGCTCCGCTGCATACGCCTGAGGATGGATCATCAGCTTCATGTTTGAGGTATGTACCAATTCTATCCTACTCAGTCCAATCTGCTCCCGTAAATCAGAAACTGCTGTTGGTTGTATTTCGACATCCTCCTGCTAATTAAGTAATGTTTCGAGACAAGAAAAATATCAATAATATAGTAATAGACATAGATGTTGCCCGGTGCAGGTTCCTTTCCTTGTATCCCTCCAAGTATGCAGGAGGCTGTGCATTTTGTCAGTTACCTCTTGAAGTGCCTCTACCTCAAAATTCATAATTTTCACCTTTTAATCTTGGTCATGTATTTTCAATATCCGTAACGAGTCACATGCAATGCTCCACAGGAGTGTGTTGCCAGATTCAACCGACAAGTGCCCGGAAGGATTATAGTAGATAGCATGGGGCAATAAATCCTTACTGAACATGGGCTCTCAGCTCGTTTCTGGTGGGTGAAAATCCTTGAAATATGCAGCCGCTCGGGAGACGAAATGAACTAGAAGAGGAATGGCTAAAGATGGGGATTTGAGAGTACCATGGTAGGGTTGAAACAGACCGCGCGACTTATTTTCCCTTTTCCCGTAGTAGTTGCTGCTGAGTTCAGCCATGTGTGCACCAGAACTGTGTGGCTCATTACGTGGGTGGTGTCCCAGCTCATTTTCGGTGGTGCATAGCCATCCATACATCCCAGGAGATTGGACGTGCCAGTTATGTTACCTTGCTTCTTATCTCGGGGACTCAGTCCCTCAGTTTCTTCTTGGGGACAGTTAAATCCTTGTCTTGGAGACCTTAGTGACCACAGAGGAGAAGTCTCATGATGGAGATTCAGACTTTGGTTGTTTGATTGCTTGACAAGTCCTCGTCCATCGAAAGATTGTCAGCTATGGTGTGGCCTACACCCGCCTCAACTGGAACAATTCTGTGTCAATCCGCTAGTCACTGCATTTCTGGCCATCAGAACTGTGATATCATGCTCGTAATTGTCACCATGCCGTCTAATAAATACATTTCCTTATCACCTTTTCATTTCCCTCGGCAGCTACACCTTCATAAACTGGTTTGCAGATTACATAGTCGTGTGGCTTGTGACCCATGTGCTATAAGTGATTTATTATCCTCCATGCACCTCTACCACCCAGCCTAAGTTGTCTGATCAGGTTTAGCCTCTATATAAACAATTTTATAAAGAGTTTTATGGCAAACAAGTCTTCTCAATTCTCAGTTCTTTCCCTAATTTAGATTTATAGAATTTCCAAGGCAGTAATACCAATTTAGTCATAAAATTTTAACCATGTTTTTTTCTGTGCATATATAGAATAGTAATTTCTCTTGAGGAATTTTCAAAGTACTTCAAGGTTTCAAGCTTACGACCGAATTGCATGCTGACAAATGTCATAGAACCAATTTATATTTAATATTTCATGTTCAATAGGTTATAAATGCGTCCATAAACCACTAGAATTCAATCCATTGATGGGTATCATTAATGCATATGCTGAAAAATACATAACTCGATTATTAAATATTATGTCTTTCTTATTTTCCTAATGTCTTTAATTAATTTTATTTAGCAGTTGTAAATACGTAGTAGTCCTCACTAATGTTCAAAAGGCTTAGTTGGAAATATGGTTTTTAAAAATGCTATTTTTGATTTAAATTATTTTACTGATGCATAGAAACTAAGGAAATGTAAAATACAATGTACAATCCTTCTTTATTCTCAAATTCTATTAAAATTTTACGTTTTATAACTGTATTCAGAAACACATAAATATATCTAACATTTTTTAAAGACATATTGTTTCGGAAAGATTTTTTGTCATTTTAAATTATTAACCATTTCAGCATTACGTATTTTATAAATTTTGAAACAATATATTAGCTTAAGGAGATGAGATAGTAAAATAAAACATTTTTATCTTCAGAGAAAAAAAAGAGTCAATTCAAAAGACCAATTTGCTTTTAACTCGATTAAATATAGATATATGACTTTATTTTAGAAATTTAAAACATTTTTCAGTTGTCGATAAAGTAGGATAATTATTAGGATCTGACGTAAGTAGAATAAATCATAGGACAATATAAACAATAATGTATGCTTATGTCCCATATGCTTCTGGAACAATTTTCTTCAACATTATTTACCACAATTGCCTGGGTGCTTCGTGATAAGTTTCTTATTAATAAACAAACTTCAAAAATCATATGGTGAGATATCAAAAATTATAAACAAATACCATAAAATTTTAAAAATTCCTGAGAAGACTATTTTGAAACTTTGAATGGCAGTTCAGATGATTCTGATTGAAATTACTGTCGTCTTCGTAGTTTCAAATCCGTAGTTTATGTCAAAGTTCATAACAATTCAATGATCTATAATTATTTTAAAAGTGGATCCTTTTTCATAAATTGTGTAAGATTATATCTCCCCAAATCATAAACACAAAGGAAGGGTGGAGCCAAAATGCATGCAGACCACCCTGCAGCCCTGAGATTTTATTGCACTGCAGCCCCTCCAAGAAAATCAGAAAACCAAATATAGAGAAGCCTTTCATATTTTGGATTGAGCCCGTATAATGGTAAACAAGATTTCCTTACATCAAAAAGATCAACAAGAATATAGATGCGTATTGGCTGTCATCAAGCACACATGAGGCTGTCCTAGAATTTTAACAAAATTTTACCTAATGATTTAAAAGAAATAATTAAAAATGTGATAAGGTATATTTGTCTTTTATTAAACTTATTCTAAAATTAAATGCATTTGCTGCATATATTATATGAAATTATCCCAATAGATTGAATAAAACTGGTATTTAATTTATGTATATATACAGGGTGTCTGTGTAATGATCAGCTAAGATTTCGAACCGTTCAAGCTAGACATATTACTTCAATTTGAAAAATGTTTAAAACAAGGTAAAGGAATGTTTTTGCAGTGCTTTCAGACAAAAAGCCTAATTAGAAAAATTACAAATTAGAGGCACTTTTATAGTGCAGGTCTTATTGCTTATATTTAGGAAAGATGCAGGTACACAAACAAAGTAAACACAAGAGTTTCTGTTTTATTGCGACAAAACTGGCCAGGTTATTGGACTTTGAAATCAATATATCATATCAATTTTCCTGGCCGTTTCAAGAGATGGGTCAAGGCCAAATCTCCCAAAGTGAAATTAATTTGATCTCTGCTAGGCTTTCGCTCTTGCATCCTCTTGCAATAAATCATTTTAAATTTAAAATTTTATAAATTACATTAATAATGCAATAATTAGTACTTAAGAAATATAATTTTATTCTTGCAGTGTAGAAATACTCAGACAAAATAAAATCCTTTTGGACAAGAGAAAGCACAAAAGCAGTTAAAAATTAATTTGCTGGTAAGGATCTTAAGTGAATAATTAAAATCTATTTAGTAGTCGCTAGAAATTGCAATATTACAAGATTCTAGTACAGGAGGAACGAGATGTATGCAAATAGAATGCCTACAGAAATGGTATATTTGTATGGTGCAGAATTATAATCCAAAATAAAGAAAGGCAGCAAGACTTTGTGCAATTAAATTTCCCAGTCAGGTATCCATCTTATTAGCCTGGTGCCCATTAACATTTCCTTGCTTAAAACCAGGAGTTGTCATAGACATGTTCTTTTGTCTCGTGCACCAAGACTTGCAGGATACCCTTTGAGGATGTTCACAAAGGATACCTGGCTCATCCTGAAAGTAGTGTCCCGGATAATAACCAAGGATTGTTCCTGCTCAAATCAGGCAATTGTGGAACATATTATATGCATGAAATGCAGTGCATATCCTTATGTTCAATTCATGAGCGCAAGACTAATATGGAGACCAGGAGCGTCTTTTTGATTTTGCCAATTTCATTATTTAAATACACTGGATGAAAATCCAGATTTTTAATGAGAGTTTGTAGATTAAAGATGAATACCGAGTTCTTGAGGCCAGAACTATTAATACCCTTAGAATACACTTTCTTGGTCCCTCAAAACCCACTCTAAATACGGCCAGAATCGCCCTTAAGTGCATGGTCGAGGTGAATGTCAATGGTGGAATATGGAAGAAGCACCCTTAGGCCCAATTTAATGTGTTCAGTGGACCTTTATCGAATCCCATGCAGAAATTTTATCATGGACCCATTAGCCAATTTTTGGAGTAGAAGTTTCTATAAGTCTTCATGGATTTCTTTCTCATGGGGCTCCTAAAGCCAGAGTGTACAGAACTTGAATCACAGAGTAAATCCAATTTACTCCAATCAGATCCATGCTGCCTTGAGTCTGTAGCCTTAACTATGTTGCCAAAGCTGGGCGGAGGTTCTGGCCTTGAGTTTCGTCTGCATTTCTGCAGGAAGGCGAAGTAATTTTCGAACAATTATTTAAGTTAAGTTGGTCCTTCTGATATAATAAGCCTCATAGTTCATGGACATCTGTTCATAATGCATATAATTTGAACAGCGATCCATGTTCTTGCTGCTATTTGTTAAAATAAGTTGTTTTATCTTCAGGCCTGATTATTAATTTTCTTCATTTAGCTTTATTGTTTATAGCACTTGTAACCTGATTGTCAATCTATGATCTTTACAGCTTGATGTTTCAATATTATATGATGTTTTCTTTTATATTTCTGTAGATGGCAATTCCTGTTCTCTAAACTCAGTAATATACAGACCCTTTTCTGGAGAGCAATTCAGATGCTTCAATTTTGTCATAGGCATAACTCGAGCCAGGATTTTATCATTAATGAAATGAAACTTTGAAAATGAATTTACTTTGTTTTGTGAACTTCCTCTTTCCCTCATCATCGTGATGGACCTGAGGGACCGTATAAAATTTAATTTTATAATTTTCTAAATAATTTTGGTTCAGAAAAGGACGTAAAACAATTCATACCTTTTAAAGCAATTTTCCAAGTTGGAGAGTATAAACAGAACAGTTCAGGAATTAGCTATTGGGTCACAATTAGGGCTGGACACCCATATTATATTAGTTTTATATGCATTTAGTTTATACACATTTTCTGAAATGCAAAGTTCAATAATGAATGCAATCTTTTAGAAGATGCAGGTATCAGTTCATCCTTCCTCAATATAAGTTCTTGAATCAAATAATTTATTTTATCCATATCTTGGATATAATGTCATTTTCAGGATAAAACATGACATAATGTTACAACTTTATTTAGAATACATAGAGCATGAAAATTGAAACACCGCCAGAGACTGAGTGATGTTCCAGAAAATTCCTCCTTTGAATATAATTCCCGAAAATCAAGTTGCAGTGGGGAGGTTTAATATCTGGAATAATAACAGGGCACTCAAAGTTAATGCTTTGTGATTCATCTGCGTGAAAACTATTTTCTAAGTTGTGCATATCACACTAATAATGCCCTATCTTCAAAAATGCAAGAAACAAGAGGAGAAAAATATAACAATATGAAGAGAATTTTAATATCAATTTCTTGGAAAATATCAATTGATATAGCTTTGCAAATTCTCAACTTTTGTGCATTAGGCTTCTTTATTCGGCTTTTGCATAAATAAAAATATAGTTATTAAAATATTGAAGGTATAAGTTATTTTGGGGGTTTGAACAGTTTTTAATATGAAAAATTTTCAACGATAATATGCAAATATGCAGTATTTGTATTCAAATATAACCTCTAAGGCCATAGAAAAGTTTTTAGCTGATGACTGAAAGGTAATAAGGAAAGAAAAAAATAGTAATGCATGAAGAACTGTAAAATTCTTTCCTTAGCTTCATTCAGTTGATTGAACAATATAACATTAATAAATATATACAAAATATTTTGCAAAGTTTCAACACTAAGGGAACAATATTTTATAAAATATGAGAACTGTAAGAAGAAAATAATCAATTTTAACAATAACACCAACAGAAAATCCTATTGTTATTTAAATTATCTTTGTAAACTGGAAAAATGGTAGAATGCTTTCTTAGGATGGTTTGGAGTCTCCTGAAAATTTTCAGATTATAAACTAAACTCAATGCATGAAAAATCCTGAAAATTTATTGAAATAATATGAAGTTTATTTTCATGACTATTTATTTCAGATTCATTTGAAGATTTACATCATAATTTTCTTTATTCTAAATAAAATGTTCGTAATAAAAGATGTTGGCTAACTCACACATGACATTGTTAGCAGTTTTTTTGTACCGTTAATGTAAACTTGAATTCGTCTGGGTGTAAATGAATGCAAATAAAGATACTCATAAATAATTAAAGTAAGATTCTCAGAAGAATTTATGGTTTCTAGCAGAAGGGTGAAGGAAAATATTAATGATAAATAAACTCCGAGACAGGTGGGGACAACTTGGTTATCGTAAGTTATTTTTGTTGCAGAGATGATGGGAGGGGCAACTGTAGATCCTTGGTTTTCTAGGATTTATAAAGCTGTACAATTAAGAAGAATTCCCAGTTATTTATAAAGTGGATAGTTTCTTTTCCTGTAGAATTTTATTCAACTTATATATTCTCAAGTATAAAAAAATTAACTTCCTAACTATCCCCAGGTTTAGTTACCTTACAAGCACAAACTAATAGAAATAATATAAACTAGATATCGTGAAAATCAAGCCATAGTTAAGAATACTGAAATGTCTTGAAAAATAAAACCATTAACTAAAATGAGATAACCAGCAAATAAAATTTTGATAAATTGTCTCAATCTTACAAGTCATCCTCAATCTTAATCTTGTTAGATTCAAGGAGAGTAAAATTTATTTGAGAAACTAATCTAAAATTTGCATGTGGAAGAGACGAAGGTGAAGATAAATTGCAGTATAAGGCTAAAGATGGAATCTTTGTCAAAATAAATAAAGTAGAAGTTCATATAAGAAATTTATCAAGGTTTTGTACTAAACTTTTATATACATGAATGAGCTGCTGGTGACCAGAGTGAGTCATGAGTCACAGAACATGAGTCCATTATTTATTTTGAGTCATGGATTTTGAATAGTAGTGATGATGATGTCGTATCCATGGCCAGGACCAAATAAGAGGCCATGGGCTCAGATGACTATTTGGCAAAATCTGGCCAGAAGTTTGTTGACGACAACTTAGGACCTCATTTTTCAGGGCAGCAAGGAATATTGGAGAATAAAAATACTCTTGAGCAGAATAATTGGCTCTGTATCCCCTCTATAAGACCAAAGGTAGCTTCTCAGAGCTTCATCTTGCGGCCCAATAATCATCCATAATTTCATCATGCCTTCTGCATTACAATAACAATGTATTAGATTCTCTGCAATAATACTTCTTTTTACGCCTAGGGCTGCAATCCTACTTCTTCCTCTTAAAATCGCACCGTATATACCTCTCAGCTCCAGCCAGGCAGTTAAATGCCTGGACAGTATATAGCAAATCTTTCCGAAATTACGATAGAATATTTTCTGTACTCACCTATCAAACTATTACAAAGACTTTGAGATACAAATAAAGAACGTTGATATTGCAGAAGTTGCTTATATCAGAGGATTTCCTTATTTATATATATTCTTTCTATCTCCCCTCCCCAAATACGTCCTTGCTGCTGCATGGAAGAAGCAGTGAGCAATTGTGGAGCAGATCGCATGCTTTTAATCAACCCAGTTAAAGGATTAATTATCGCATCCATTATAGATTATCAAGATAAGTGTTATTAATTTTTGTATAGATTTTATATTTGTGATAAGTCATGGTGTTACTGGTAATTATTAAACCCAATATTCGTAGAATTGATTATCAAATACAGCTGTGCAGTACTGGTACAACTTTATGACTATAATTATAATAATTACCAAATGTTAATTTGATTTATTAATAATCAGAGTCTTGTTTGTTTGTTTTACTTTTCAATCAAATTAATAAATTTTCTGAATAATCTTTTGTTTTCAGACTTTAAAGTCGCTCCTTGCCTCCTCGTAGAATTCTCCGCCCCCTGGTAGATTTTTACACAGTTGAAACTTTGTCTAAACAATCACAAATTCAATCAGTTTCTACCATCCTATCAATCTTCATTTCTCTGTGTTGATCTGTTCTTGGCCTAAGTAATAGTCTTTATTTATAATGCAGTCTTCATTTATAATTCCAGGTTGGTCTTTGCAGGAATTGACCTCTCCAATTTGGGGAATTTTGTGACAGCATTTGCAGCTAATAAAGCTTGTTGACAGTTATCAGTAATTAATATTTCTATCTTCTTTCCTTGGTTATCTGCATTTTCGTTGCCTGTAAAGTCCTTTTGTGCAGGTGACCATTGAAGAAAGCAGACTTTGTTAACTACAAAGTCATAAAGAGGTGAGAACAAATCTTTTCAGTGCTGCAAGGAGATTTGAATCTGTGTTTGTGGCATTTCAAATATCTGTATGGAAAACCAAGGCAAAGTAAAGGCATTGGGGCTCGAATTTCTGTCATTGGTGTGGAAGTTTGGGAAGTGAAGTGCCGCTCCATGAGGATTCATCTGTCTTCAGTGAGCATGGTTCAGATTACCCCGTCCATCAGCTCTCTGTCTTGGCTAGAATGGGATGTTAATAAACAATCAAATAATACACTGCTCAAGATTATCTATCCAAGATCTCCAGTACAGTCTTTTAAAAACAATATTGAAATTGTAAACTTGTATGCTCTTTGAGAGATACGAGAATTAGAAGAAAATATTTCTCCAAACCCTCCTCATCAGAATATGATTTTCATGCATGCATATATCTGCCAAAAGGCCGCATGGGACAATTACTTGTTCATGCAATTCCTTTATTTTGGTACCATTTCTTATCGTTCCGTGAAATTATTCTTTATTATTCGCTTACATCCTACGCAAATTTGTGCGTATTTTAAAGAAAATATGTATAATTTTAGTCTCTCTCATTTTTATGTATTTAAATTAAATTTTATTACTTAAAATTTGAAACTATATTTTAATAGTACATTTACTCACATTTATAAGTAAAATAAAGAATTTTGAGGTATGCGTTTTTAATTACTGAAGTTTTTTATTACTTTAATTACTCAGTGGCGCAACAGCCCATGAGGGCCAAGACTTATTGTGCCTATCTCAGTTTATGTGACCTTAGGCGCTGGGGTGTATGTGAATAATGTTTCAGTCAAGTGGTCACTCCCAGTGCAGAACCCTCAGCGTTCGTTCCAAATAGCTCCATTACTCGTTTGCCGATCCACTGAAGGATGGGAGGCTGCAAGTCAGAGCGCCCCAGCCAGGATTTGAGTTTTTAATTAAGTGAAGGGGAAATTTTTGGTTGTGTGCAGTCCTGTCAGTTTGTAAAACCTCAAAATGCTGATTTGAAGGAGAAATTTTAAATAAGTTATTAAAAAAACTATATGTAATTTTTTGTATTAGACAATGAAAATATAATTTTTAAATTTTATGACTTTCAAGAAAAATTTGAATCACAAGAAGAAACAAGAATTCAAAGTAAAAATTGATCAAAAAGCCTTAATTCTTTTAACATAAAGACACTAGATATTTGAAAATAAGCGGTTGGATAATTTTATTACTGTTATGATATATATCCTCTCTCCTCATTGGCATTTTCCAACTTTTCCATCAGGGGTGTGCCATTTTATTGCATGTGTCTAATTTAAATGGATGCTAGTCGGTTACATTTAAAATGTTAAGAAGAAATGCAATGATTATTTTAAAGGCATTATTCAGGATTGCATTTAATATTTTATTCAAATATTTCTACTGACTCAAAGATTAGTTTGATATCTAATTGATTTAAAAATCCAGAATAAGGCATGGGTGATATTCTCCTCAGACATTTTAGAAAATAAAAAAAACAATATCTAAGAATATAATAATAATATTTAAACCTTTTAATTGATTTGAATCAAGAATAAACATTTAAAAATTTAAGTTTCAAAAATTGAAGTATTTTAGATTAGAGACTTTTGTTACAATATCTGAGCGTATCACTCACATGCTGTATATAATGGTATCACTTTGCTAGAAACTAAAGTTATTTTTCCAAATATCATTTATATTTTTCTGTTCATGGAATACAGTCAAACCTAAATATAAATTGAACTGTTTTGCAGATAATTTTCCTTAGGACCAAGGAATTTTACTATTTTCTTCACAATAAAATAATATCCAAAATGGCAGAAATTTCATTCTAATTCAACGAGCTTTTCTCTTGTGATTCAGTTTTTCTCCCTGTTTTAAAATCAATTTCCAGGGCATTTTCAAATTTGATCTCTTTGGCTTTTATTTATGGGTACTCAATGGCCTTGAACTGGGTTTTACCAGATTTATATCCTACAAACAAATCAATTAAATGGAATTAACAGATTTTATCAGTGATTCATTAAAGGCAAACATCTGGTAGTGTATGGATTAAAATTACAGGTTATAGAATATTAATAACTAAAATATGGCAAACCTCAGAAATCAGGAA
This sequence comes from Trichonephila clavata, assembly GCA_019973975.1. Classification (NCBI taxonomy): domain Eukaryota; kingdom Metazoa; phylum Arthropoda; class Arachnida; order Araneae; family Nephilidae; genus Trichonephila; species Trichonephila clavata. The sequence goes on along the minus strand of BMAO01026161.1, from coordinate 25,693 downwards.
AATGCCGTTAAAAAGTTCATTATTTTAATATAAATTAATTTTAAAGTTGAAAATGTATTTGCATACCAGACAATGTTTCTTATCTCATATTCTGGAGTTGCCTGCTGGGTAGAATATAAAATGCGAATAATATTAATTTAAAAAGGTCTTGAATAAATTACTTTTAAGAATAGTCTCAAGTCAGTTCATGATTTAAAATTTTGTTTCATGTGGTCTCAGGTAAGTATGCTGGAATGTTATATTTAATGAATTTTCAATGCTCTAGGCTTTTCAAAAGTTTAGCAGAAACGTTCAAATAAGAAAATCCTTTCATAATCATTTACTAATTTGGATGCTATTAATGTTTTATTGACCATTATAATATTTTAAAGTTCAATTTTATTGGTCTGTCGTTTTCTTAATAAAAGACTTCTAAATTTTATAGAAACCGTCTTTTGTGATATTTTTGGTTGCTAGGATAAGTCAATGTACTAAACACAGTCAATTGGCTATACCCATCTATAAGTTTAGTCTCTGTCTTTGGTAATGCAATGAGGCAATGTTGATATATTTGCACAAATCCATAATTCCTCTTCATGCAATAGACCGAAACTGCGTATTTCAGTTTCGATATTTAATGTATAATATTTTATTCTGATTTGTGCAGTTTCAAATTTATCAGTTTTTCATCAAAATTATGGAATAAATACCATAAGTATATGTTCTTCACTCAAGTAGTAGATAAGTGCTAAATTCAGAAGCTAAAATTACAATTTCTCATTGTCACTGGATCTGGATGTATACAGAGATTTTATAGACAGATGAGTGCTGTTAAAGATATCTTTTCTCTTTAATTCATATTTGCATTATAGATTCCAAGTTTTTCATCTCTCAGTTTTTCATATAATTTGTGATATTATTCTTACAATTCGTCAAATGACGTTGACTGAGAAAATCTTCAAAATAAAGATAAAGAAGATTTTCAAACATATTTTACAAGCCTAGAATATAGGGTCTTGAAATTTGAATTTAGAATCGTCTATTTACATTTAGATAAAGATTTTAAAACTTCAAGCTCGTGTATGACAGATTTATTTATTAACTCTTTTTATATTTTTACATTTCATTCATTCATTGTTTTATTCTTACATTTAATTTCAAATAAAATGTCATTTATTTAAGTAATTTAAATTCAAGATAATTTTATAAGTTTTATTTTCTCATTACTTCAGCTTTCAATTAAAGTTTCTGTAAATCATAGGAACAGTACAGTCGACCTCTCCTGTGGAACTTCTCTTTGAGATTTCATCTCTTTATAGACATGCCTCGAGACCACGCAAGAACATTTTCCCTCTTTGTATGCAAATAACCTCAAATAATGGAATTTACCCACTTAACACCATCTTCTAGTTGGATCCTTTTTCCTTCTTCTATTTTCTAAAACAGTGTTCAGGACATTTTCAAATTCCTTCTCTCTTTTGTACATTTTATGGTAATAAATAGCCTTGAACTGGTTTATCGGTTTCCTAACTCCGCCTAGAACAATGATTACTTCTGTAATTTTAATGTCGTCAAAAAGTCAATTAAAATTAATGATTTTATCAAGTAATTCAGTTCAGAGTACAAGTGGTAGTGTAGGCAAATTACTTTTACAAAATGTCATGTTCAAAGTTACTAAGTAGTCACCAAATTCTGGAAATAATCGGTTTAAAGTCTTTAGATTTAGATATAAGCTGTGTTTTAAATGTTAAATCCCCAAACTTAATTCCTCAAACCAGTACTTAATTTTGGTTCTTTTCCTTGCAAGATTCCTTTTGTGATAAAGTCATCTCAAATGAATAGAATGTATTTACCAAAAAGTGTAGATAGTTACAACTTTAAAGAATATTCATGATGTTTAAATAAGATTACTAGAATTCGTTTCTCTTATGAGGTCTCAAAAATTCACATTAAATTATGAATCTCCTATTGGAACAGATTTTCCATAAAGAGACTTTTTCAGGGATTTAGGCTTTGTTAAATAAAACATCTCTGTATATCTTTCAATCATAGTACAGATTAGACATGAGATTTAACTTGGAAAATATGCATAAATGCTTTCAAATGCTTAATAGTTTTATTGTCCAATAAGTTACATTATTTTCAGTTTAATACATGGTGCAGGTGTGTTTTGTCTTTTCCTCTAAATTCATTACTATATAATGGAGACAGGAAATATATTATACGTTAGCACAATTTACTATGTAAAAATCTCAGTAAAACCCAAAGTTTGCATGAGCTTGTTAATTAGATTCTCTCATCTAGAATATTTTAAATACTTGGCTCGGCTGCTTTCAAGATAATCCCATTCATCAGCCTCGCATTTGCAACAGATCTTGCAACCTCTAATTAACTCTATTTGGAAACCATTTTACCATGAAATCATCAATGGTATCCTGATGTAACTCTTACATCATCTGGTGGCCAGAATAACCAGCAATCCAAATGTTGTTTCTTAAATGAAATAAATGTCTTAAAACCACACCCAAGGCTATGTTCAGGAGAATGGGCAAATGTAATTAAGTATTCCAGTTTCAGGCAGAAAACTATGACCATTTGGGATCGGGGTGTCTGGAGAATATCATATTTTTAAGCCATAGAAAGTACCATTTGTTCTTGACATCGAACTGGAAATTTAGATTCGAGGAGGTCTCTAGAATGACATTATAATGTCTAGATAAATACTGCATTTTCTCTTCTGCCCCAGAATAGAATTCTTAGGATGGACAGATTCCCAGAACTAGAAATATCCCCATCACTTTCTTTTGCTGCAGATTATAGGCCTTATTTAAGCTTGACAGTACCACATATACATATTCCACTTCAAATCAAAGAAAATCATCCCGTGCCTTTTCTGCATTTCCTAAAGTATCTTTGGGAGTGTTGCTACAAACAGTGAAAAATTGTCTTTCTGCAGCATTGTTTTGGAAAATCCATATTTCACTGCACAGAAAAAGTGAGATTAGCTTTGAACAAATTATGTCTGTTTGTGTATTTCTAGTTAATCCTGTCTCTATTTTCATATGTCTCAAAATCTTTTAGAATCAATAAATTTCTAAAATACAAGTTAGAGTGAGTTTGAATCCCTTCTACCTTCAGGCCCAGCTAAAGTGTTGAAAAATTAGTATTGTTACAGATAATTCCCAGGTGTTATTTATCACTATAATCAAACTCCAACTGTCTTTAAATAGGATGGCCACCTTAAACAGTAGAGAAGAACCCAAGGGTCGCGTTTGGGGAGAATGCTGTTCAATGTAGAAGCTCTTCTCTCCTTAATATGCCTGCAGAGCTTACGTAATTTCTCCTCCCTTTCTCTTTGCCTCCTAACCATCAACAGTATAGATGACAGTACTGAACTTGATCCTCAAACCACCTAGAATCTAAATTTTCTTGGTTATATAGCACCTGAGACTTAAATAGTCTGGTAGCTTCACGCCTTAACTATCTTGTCACCTCTTGTTAAATAAACTAAGACTTTCTCTTACTTTTTGTTTACCTATTCATCTGCTGCAATTCTCTAACTTTTCCTTTCTCCTCCTTTCTATCCGCCTGAGTCCACTTCTTATAAGCCTAGAAGGAATATATAATAAACAATTTGAATGTCATTTCCTTCTTTTAGGAAGATTAAAACTTTCTGGCCAGAATAATACCCAAAGGACTGTTGGAAGAGTCCATGTAGATCAGTCACAAAGTGTCATTTCTTAGTCCAAAACTTTGGACTTGATTTTAGACCACTGGAATCAGAATAACTTCTATTTCAGAAATGTTTATTAATTCCAATAGTTATCATAGCATTATAGAAAAACCGTTTTCAAAGTGTTACCTCATCACTAATAAATGGATTCAGAGCATTTATCCATTATATAATTTAAGATTTCAATCAGTAAAGCAAATAATTGGAAGGAGAATATTGGTTAGCCATAAAATTAGTCCTCACAACTCAAATTAGTTCCTAAGCCTTCTATGTTTATAGATACTACGGCATTTATCTTTAATATCCATATTTTAGCTAAGTTTCTTAAATCTATAGTACTAAGCTTGTGCCTCCTCTCATCTAGAGTGGTTACAATATATTAATAATCAGCTAATATAGCTCAGTTATTTGCAGGCTAGGACAGTCCCAAAATAATACTTTACTTTAGGCTTAGGACTAAGATAGTAGGGTTCAAAATATACATAAGTATGCATGTAATATGTAGATATATCAATATATTTATTGAATATAATAAGAATGTCAGACATCTTTGCTACTAATTGAAGAGTATCTTATCTGTGGCTTTGATAATAATCGATGACTGTCAAAAATATTTATGTACCGTACGATACAAATATTGCAACACTTTTCTTTTAGTAGTTGCACATCTCATGCGTAGTTCTTGAAAAATATAAATCGTGCTTATAAATATTCATCAAAATAAAAATATTTCCTTTTCATTCAGATACTGAAAAAAGACATTTGTTGAGGTTCTTCTTCGGTCCCTTTTAATTAATTTAAATCCAAACTTTAATTACAGGTAAACATTGGAATAGAAGAAAATGTATTTTCATAGAAAATCTCACCAATTAAAGAAACAAGACTTCAGGAATTTAATTTCCCATTTTAGATTATTTTTCTCTTTGAACAAAAGAATTATTTTGTTTTCTCACGTGAAACATAATAAGTACATAATATAAATTAAAGAATAGCTTTGTTTTGATGTTGCGTTTTCCAATCATATAGTGTCATTTTGAAGTGCTGATGCTCTAAAGGGCAACACTATCTATCTTCTTTATTTTGTTCTCATTGTTTTTTAAACTTTTACATTTATCAGCTGTTTTCATAATCAGTACAAACTTAATACGTTCTAAATATTTTGGACAATTTGAAGAAGTCATCATTTCAGTTTTAATTTAAAAGAAATGTTAAATGCAGATGGAATATTTTGCTGTGGAAAGACCGAACGTAACTTTAGAAAAATGATGTGCTATAGAAATTAAAGATATTTGATCTAGTTATAAAATGTTAGGCCCATACTCAGCCTGGTATTCAAACACTTGGGCATTTTGTAAACCATATGTTTCTAATTTGCATTAAAAATTTCCTTCCTATTCAGAGTCTAATCTAAAATTTCTTTCGTATAATCCAGTTTGTAATATTAGTAATTAAAATACATTAAAATCAAGTTATATTACTAACATTGTAATAATGCATTTTAAATTTAAAAAAAATTATATGCATATTATTATCAAATTAAAAATATATAATGACAGTTTAATAGCATACATATTTTCTAAAGATGCTTAAAATCATAGAACTGTGATCATATGAATAATGACGTTTACTTCGAAACAATTCCTAAGCTATTAATAGGTAGAAATGCATATAAGTTTAGATCCTCAATTTCCTGAAATGCCGTTGAAGAACAAAATAGAACTGCTAATCAATGAATTTTGAGCTTGATCCATAATGCCATGTAGTATAGAATTTTGGCATACACTATGTACAATTTTACAGTACCCCACAGATGGCCAGATAAAATAATTTAGTTAAACCCCAATTGGAGTTATTCACACATCCCCCGTTGCATTCAAAACTAATCATACCAAAATTTAAATAATGAAATCAGATTTCATTGACTTGTTGAATTTTTGTTCAGTGCTAAATGAAAGTAATTAAATTGGATTAGTGGATGGTAATTAAGGAAGTAAGGCATGAATAAACATCAAAAATATTCTTATTGTTTATGGTAACCATTTGCCACCTGAAAACAAAGAAATAGACCAATCTATTGTTTCCTTCTGAGTTAGGTTCAGTATTAGATTTTATTGAAGTGAAGAATAGTCTTGAGTTAGACTTGCTCATTTACCTACAGGTGTAGGACTTTGTGCTTTGACAATGCAGAGATGGGCATAGAGTCGATTTTTCTCTCTGCATCATTACAATCTAAAGCTTCTCCTGTCACTCTAGTTTAACCTTTCCTGTATAGTAAAATTTGCCTTTTAGAGCTATCTGGAATAAAAAATTTATATGTATTTAAACAGAATAAAAAGAATAAAATCCATTTTCCATAAAAAAGATATTAAAAGATTTAGATGAATGTGAAATTACTTACTAATAATTCATTTATTTGTTGAAAGTGTTTGACTATCTTTATCTGCCCAGCTCAAAGTCTCTAGAGTCTCCAACAACTAATTTCAAAACCGAGGTCAAAATTAATGAAAGTTGACACCTAAAGTTGGCTTCCCTCTCCTTATATCCACTCCGGAATAGCAATGATAGAATTAAATGTACATCATCTCTCATACTACGTTTCATCGTTTGAAATTACAAAACCCAAACCCACTATCCTCAATTCTGTGCTCCATCTTCCACTCTATCTCCAAGCAAAATGGCCAAGGCAAAAATTTACAGAAGTTTGATATAGCTCCATCGAAACATCCAAGTCGTGTGAAATTTTCAAGGTTCGTATACGCGGTAGGTATGCAAATAATAAGTATTTCAGCAGAAGAGCATATTATATCAGGAAAACTGTAGCACCACAAACAAGGACTATATAAAGAAAGAACAGAATGACATTTTGAAGTACTGGAATGCTTTTTCGTGCAGATCATTTTTGCAAGAACGAAAACTGAAGTGCTTCAGAAGGAAAATAAACGTCGATTAGAGCGTTATGTGTTGATTTCAACCAGTAGTACCTGACATTTTCCAGAGTCCAGGGTCAAGTCACAACTCCTTAACATACATACTGGGTCAGCACCCACTGATTCTTCAGTTTTCCATTGTCTTGAAAAACGTAAAATAAATTAATTGAATTAATAATTACTATTGAATTAATAAAATAAATTATTGATACAAGACAGTACATTTTGCTTTATATGCATCATAGATTATCATCAATCAAAAAGTCAAAGAGCTTTTAGAGGTGCCCGGACCCCAGGACACCTCCTTGGTATTGCGCCACTGAGTTCAGCCAGCTAGGAGGTGTTGCATCTTAGATGCAGTTATCCTCCCAGGTGGTCCTTATTCAGAATATAACAAAGTAACAGTTATGTGAATTTGCTTAATCAATTAAATTCGGAAGAATAGAATGGCCCACGCTTTTGATTCACAGCCTCGTCATGCTGACAAATGCATTTTCTGCATGGTGATGGATACTCTTGCTAGATCAATCCAGATCCAGAGATGCAGTCTGCTGAGACAATAATCAGTGTCTATGTGCTAATGGAGTGCCAGCTTGTAGCTCAGTGGAATGTCAACCAGGAGGCACCTGTGCTGCAATTACCTTATCTCAGAACTATGGAGCTATGCCGTGTGGTCTTCCGACTTTTTGACTCCTTGGAACTCTTGAAAACTAAGGAATGTCATGAAAATTTATCCCATAGAATAAATCTTTAAATATGATATATTTAAAGTAGATGAACTTATTATATTAGTACTATATGAAATGGCAATTAAAAATTATTCACTGGTTGTTAAAAATTTTATTGTAATTTTAGTATAGTTTACTCATTAATAATATTAATTTTTGATCCAAGTGTTTCCTACTCATGCATTATATTTAGTAACTGTGAATATATGCTTGCGTTTTTCACTGAGCTATCAAATCTAGGTCATATTTAGAGTATCTACAGTCCTCATTGCGTGTTCCTGTTAATTTTTAAGTGTTTTGTTGTTTAAGCTGTGTGAGAATTCAGGAGTATTTTGTATGGTCAGCATCCTAAAATTTTAGGATCTATTCCTGTAATTTTAGATTTAACATCAGATCTCTTGATATTTGGATAGTTATTCCTTTCTTTTGTTTGGTGCCCCCTAGGAGAATAAATAAAAATTGCATTTCAGCTAAAAACTACTTGAATTTGAAGACAGTATGCTAAAGAAATTAAATTATATTCGTAGGACCCTGGATGACAAACAATAAATATTTAGAATCTAGCAGAATAGAACATATGAAGAAAAGCGTTTTAATATTCTTCTGTCCTATATAAAGGAGAAAAGCGACTCTTTCTTTATTTATTGACTGACTAATCTTGAAATCTTTGGAACTCCTTCAGCTTCTAGACTTAGAGTTGGTAGACATGTTCCTTTCATAGAGTAGACATCAGCTAAGAACGGATTTTCCGAAATTCGAAACGCAAGGGGCGTTAGGGGGTTAAGGGCTTTAATAATAATTGTTTCCATGTTTAAACTACTTGATGTACAATCTTGAAATTGGGTAAGCAGATTCCTTTCAGAGAGTAGAGATCCGCTACAAAATGAGTTTGGTGAAAATCGACCCCCAAGTGGCGTTGCAGGGGCTTAGGGGGCGTTATAGATAATTATTTCCATTTTTAAACTATTTGACGCACTGTCTTTAAATTTGATATAGATTCCTTTCGTAGAGAATAATGATCAGTTACAAAACGGGTTTTGTGAAAACAGACTTCTAAGTGGCGTTGGGGATTAAGGGGCGTAATAGATAAATATATCCGTTTTTAAACTACTTCACCTACCTGCTTGAAAATTGGTAGGTAAAGTTCTTTCCTGGAGTAAATATCCGCTACAAAATGGGTTTTGGGAAAATTGACCCCAAGGGTGTTGGGGGGGGGTTTAAGGGGCGTTATAAATTCCGATTTTTAAGTTACTAGACGTACAGTCTTGAACTTAGTAAGCAGATTCCTCTCATAGGGTAGAGATACGCTACAAAATGGGTTTCGTGAAAATTGCCCCCAAGTGGCGTTGAGGGACTTAAGGGCGTTATAGATAATTATTTCCATTTTAAACTATTAGACGCACAGTCTTTATATTGATAAATAGATTCTTTCATAGAAGTAGAGATCAGCTATAAGAAAGTTTTTTGTGAAAACACCTCTAAGTGGCGTTGCAGGGATTAAGTGGCGTAATATAAATATTTCCGTTTTTAAACTACTTGACCTACCTGCTTGAAAATTGGTAGGTAATGTTTCTTTCAAGTAAATATCCGCTACAAAATGGGTTTGGGAAAATTGACCCCAAGGGTGTTGCGGGGTTTAAGGGGCGTTATAAATTCCTATTTTTAAGTTATTAGACGTACAGTCTTGAAACTTAGTAAGCAGATTCCTCTCATAGGGTAGAAGATACGCTAAAAATGGGTTTCGTGAAAATTGCCCCCAAGTGGCGTTGCGGGACTTAAGGGCGTTATAGATAATTATTTCCATTTTTAAACTATTAGACGCACAGTCTTTATATTTGATAAAAGTTTCTTTCATAGAAGAGATCAGCTATAAGAAGGTTTTGTGAAAACAGACCTCTAAGTGGCGTTGCGGGGAATAAGTGGCGTAAGAGATAAATATTTTCGTTTTAAACTATTTGACCTACTGCTTGAAAATTGGTAGGAATGTTTCTTTCATGGAGTAAATATCCGCTACAAAACGGGTTTGGAGAAAATTGACCCCAAGGGGTGTTGCGGGGTTAAGGGCAGATATAAATAATTATTTCTTTTTTAAACTATTAGACTCACAGTCTTGAAATTTGGTTAGCAGATTCCTCTCATAGGATAGAAATACACTGCAAAATGTGTTTTGTGAAAATCGACCCCTAGGTGGTGTTGCGGGGGTTCAAGGGGCGTTATTGATAATTTTAATTTTGCATTTTTTAAGCAGATTCCTTTCATAGAGTGCAATTCCCCTACAAAATGGGTTTTGTGAAAACAGACCCAGAAGTGGCGTTGCGGGGGCTCAAGTGGGTTATAGACAATTATCCCATTTTTAAACTGTTAGACGTACAGTCTTGAAATTTGATAAGCAGATTCCTTTCGTAAAGTAGAGAACCGCTACAAAATGGGTTTGCGAATATCAACTACTAAGTTTAATTTCGGGAGATTAAGAGGCGTAATCGATAAATATTTCCATTTTTAAACTATTTGATCATCCTGCTTGAAAATTGGTAGGCATGTTCCTTTCATGAATAGAGTTCCTCTAACAAAGAGTAAACGAAAATTGACCCTAAGATGTTTGCGAGGGGTCAAGAGGAGTTACAAAAAAATTCCTGTTTTTAATTGTTAGACCCATATACTTGAAATTTGTTAAGCATGTTTCTTTTGTTGAATAGGGATCCACTAAGAATAATTTTAAGCAAATCAAGTTCTGGGGGGTGCAGGGGGTTACTGGGACGTATTGACAAAAAAAATTACTTTTTTCGAGCTACAAGGACTATAATAATGAATTGGTTTGCATTTTTCTTTTGTTGAATTGAAATCCGCTAAGACGGTAATTTTGGGAAAACGGCTCTCAACGGGATTACGGGGATATTGATAGTAAAACTTTGCTTTTTTCTGTTAGATTTAGACTTGAATTTGGCTTGCATGTTCAATTTACGGAGTAGAGATCACCGAAATTGGTTTTTGTGGGAATCCACTTGGTTTTGAGTTAGAAAGAGTAAACATATTCTATGCTTCAATTTTAGAGATTTTTAGAAAATCAAATTAGATGAGTTTCTGCCGTTTTTTTTATCAACAGGTGACAGTTACAGGTATAAGATTAATTTTTCAATACAATTCGAATTCTTAATATGCTAGGACTTAGATATAATAATTTTACATATATATAAGCAGTAAAAATTTAATAAAACATATTGAATACCCAGCGAAGCGGGCGGGTACAGCTAGTATCTATATATATAAAGGAGAAAAGCGACTCACTCATGACTGACTGACTGACTGACTAATCACGAAATCTCTGGAACTATTCACCTACAGACTTGAAATTTGGTAGACATGTTCCTTTGATAGAGTAGACATCAGCTAAGAACGGATTTTCCGAAATTCGAAACGCAAGGGGCGTTACGGGGGGTTAAGGGCTTTAATAATAATTGTTTCCATGTTTAAACTACTTGATGTACAATCTTGAAATTGGGTAAGCGGATTCCTTTCAGAGAGTAGAGATCCGCTACAAAATGAGTTTGTAAAAATCGACCCCAAGTGGCGTTGCAGGGGCTTAGGGGCGTTATAGATAATTATTTCCATTTTTAAACTATTTGGCGCACTGTCTTTAAATTTGATATATAGATTCCTTTCGTAGAATAATGATCAGTTACAAAACGGGTTTTGTGAAAACACACTTCTAAGTGGCGTTGCGGGGGATTAAGGGCGTAATAGATAATATATCCGTTTTTAAACTACTTCACCTACCTGCTTGAAAATTGGTAGGTAAGTTTCTTTCTTGGAGTAAATATCCGCTACAAAATGGGTTTTGGGAAAATTGACCCCCAAGGGGTGTTGCGGGGGCGGGGGGTTTAAGGGGCGTTATAAATTCCTATTTTTAAGTTATTAGACGTACAGTCTTGAAACTTAGTAAGCAGATTCCTCTCATAGGGTAGAGATACGCTAAAAATGGGTTTCGTGAAAATTGCCCCCAAGTGGCGTTGAGGGGACTTAAGGGGCGTTATAGATAATTATTTCCATTTTTAAACTATTAGACGCACAGTCTTTATATTTGATAAAGAGATTTCTTTCATAGAGTAGAGATAAGCTATAAGAAGGTTTTGTGAAAACAGACCTCTAAGTGGCGTTGCAGGGGAATAAGTGGCGTAAGAGATAAATATTTTCGTTTTTAAACTATTTGACCTACCTGCTTGAAAATTGGTAGGAATGTTTCTTTCATGGAGTAAATATCCGCTACAAAACGGGTTTGGAGAAAATTGACCCCAAGGGTGTTGGGGGGGTTAAGGGCAGATATATAATAATTATTTCTTTTTTAAACTATTAGACTCACAGTTTTGAAATTTGGTTAGCAGATTCCTCTCATAGGATAGAAATACACTGCAAAATGTGTTTTGTAAAAATCGACCCCCAGGTGGTGTTGCGGGGGTTCAAGGGTCGTTATTGATAATTTTTTGCATTTTAAATTAATTGGACGCAGTCTTCAAATTTTGCTAAGCAGATTCCTTTCATAGAGTGCAATTCCCCTACAAAATGGGTTTTGTGAAAACAGACCCAGAAGTGGCGTTGCGAGGGCTCAAGTGGCGTTATAGACAATTATCCCCATTTTTAAACTGTTAGACGTACAGTCTTGATATTTGATAAGCAGATTCCTTTCGTAAAGTAGAGAACCGCTGCAAAATGGGTTTCGCGAATATCAACTACCAAGTTTAATTTCGGGAGATTAAAGGCGTAATCGATAAATATTTCCATTTTTAAACTACTTGATCATCCTGCTTGAAAATTGGTAGGCGTGTTCCTTTCATGAAATAGAGTTCCTCTAACAAAGAGTAAAATTAAAATTGACCCTAAAGATGTTTGCGAGGGGTCAAGAGGAGTTACAGAAAAAAATTCCTGTTTTTAATTGTTAGACCCATATACTTGAAATTTGTTAAGCATGTTTCTTTTGTTGAATAGGGATCCACTAAGAATAAATTTTAAGCAAATCAAGTTCTGGGGGGTTGCAGGGGGTTACTGGGACGTATTGACAAAAAAAATTACTTTTTTCGAGCTACAAGGACTATAATAATGAAATTTGGTAAGCGTTTTTCTTTTGTTGAATTGAAATCCGCTAAGACCGGTTATTTTGGAAAACGGCTCTCAACGGGATTACGGGGATATTGATAGTAAAACTTTTGTTTTCTTCTGTTAGATTTAGACTTGAAATTTGGCTTGCATGTTCAATTTACGGAGTAGAGATCCACCGAAAATTAGTTTTGCGGGAATCCACCTGGTTTTTGAGTTACGAAAGAGCAAACATCATTCTATGCTTCAATTTTAGAGATTTTTAGAAAATACAAATTAGATGAGTTCTGCCCTTTTTTTTTATCAACAGGTGACAGTTACAGGTATAAGTATATTTTTCAATTCAATCGAATTCTTAATTCTAGGACTTAGATATCAATAATTTATACATATATATAAGCAGTAAAAATTTATAAAACATCATGAAATACCCAACGAAACGGGCGGGTAACAGCTAGTTGTTATTATATGCAGGGGCGCGCGATAAAAATTACGATTGAATATTGGGTCGCAAGTATTGAAAGTTTGAGAAGCACTGGTCTAATTCAACATCCATCTCACCAAAGCATCTGTGCATAATCAGTTTTCTAATGGCGGGAGCTTAATCAATCTGAAATAAAGCGTGCACTTTTATTGAGCAAATATCGAAATATGTATGTTTGATGAATAACGTATATGGAGAGAAAATTACCTGTGTTTATAATTCCGGATGAACATACTTATTCGCACATCTTACAAAGACATAGATATCAAGAAAATAAATAGAAAAAATAACTAGAAATAAATAAAACGTGATGTATCTACAAATCAAAAAAACCTACAAATTCAAGATTTTTTTTTTTTTTTTGTGAAAATCTGGATGCATATTTTTTTTTTTTTTTTTTTTTTTGAGAATCAAGGGAAGTTTTAATCTTAATTGCTGATCGTGGAGCCCCTAGGAAAATTGAAGGTAGTAATAAAATTTGAAGGTGAATTACCTTTTTTCGCTGATTTTAATCTAATTAATCGTTTTTTAATTAAACACGAGTGGCTTCGATCCGTATTTCAGTTACGTCGTTTCAAAATTTCTGCATGTCAATTAATACAGACCCAAAGGTTCGATTCATTTTTTTAGATTAACAGATGTAATATTAACGTTTATATAAGATGTGTGGTCAATATTGCAACCGAAATAAATAATCTCCAAGACAGTCACGGTCCAAAATTCAACCAAGGAGTTCCTTTCCTTCTAGATTTTCTGGGCGCCATGTGGTGTGTTAATATCCATAAACGTCAATCCTTCCCCGGGAGGCCGTGTATAACAATAAACCAGTGTTGGTGGACTCGGACTTCTTGGGTGAATTAATCACTTGACCGAACTCTCTGATTTTTACACGAAGCGGTACAAAATTCCCTTCTTTATTCCATCAGTACTTTCTGAGCCGTAAAGATCCTTGCTTTTCAGCTCGTGAATAGCTCGCTATTTTGTTTTCAAATTGTCCAATGATTTATGGCTGTGTCAATTACAGGTAAAAATAATTGAGGGAAGAAAGAATGGATAGAAGTCCCATCATGTAGCTTAAGATGGGGCATTTAAAATCTCTTTTTCATCTAAAACATGATTAAATAATAAAACATTCTATTTTTCTTATAAGACAAAATATTATTTTCATTAAAATACAGAAGAATTAATTGAAAAGAATTTAAAAATCGTTAAATTCTATAGTTTTCATATAATATTGAAAGATTTATTGAGAAAATACCAGTATCAAACAAAATTTAGATTTTAAAATAGATAGCGCAAATGTCTGACCAATAGGAATGATTATTGACTAGAATGGATAAAGCTACCGTCCCAATGAGAGAGTCACTTAATGATAGTTTATGAGTTTGAATTTTTTTCAGTTTTAATGGTCTGTGAGTTAAATTGTTTGGTCCCGACTGAACATTGGGCTACGATCAGACTATTGGGGAGAAATATTTCTTGAGCAACAGTTTTCCTCAAAACAAGCTATCTACTTAAGGTTAAAACTATCTCTTCCAAAAACACATAACTTGCCATTGAAAAATCTGAAGATAAGTACTGGGGAATCCTTAACGGAGGCACCAATTGTGTTCCTGGTGACGTAACAAGAAAAAGTGCTTGTGCACGCTTTAAACCATAGGTTCCCAAACTTGTTGGTCTCATAGACCCCTTGCCATGTTTTTCAGTTTGGGATAGACTCCTGCTTAATTAAAAATTGAATTTTTGCAAATTTATCAACATAACTGTCTTTTTGACCACTGGTACTACTACCCTACTTTAAAAGAATTAAATTTCTAACTGTAATGTAGTATAATGTTTAAAATTTAAAAATCACATGTTAATTAATTAAATTAAAAGTTAATTAAAACAAAAAATCTTAAATAAAATAACTAAACAATAAATAAATTATTTTAATGAGAGGATCTAGTGTTACAATATCAAATTTTCAACATTTGGTATCAATTTTATCAGAAATCTCCCCTGCTAGTAATGTCCAGTGTTCTTTTGTTTTTTGTTTTTGTTTTGGAGGTAGACAACTGAGCTGAAATTCCTTCACACTAGGAAAAGCAATTTAAAATTTCCTCACGTTATTCCATAGTTTGGGACAAATAACAGGTTTCACTTTTTAAAGCCAAAATTCCTGACATATGTTTCTAAACTTTAAGATCTTCGTTAGAGGTCATTACGATCAGTTCCTATTGTAATGGGAAATTTTTTCTTCAATGTGACCATATGAATCCATTGCCGATTGTAGTATTACCATAGTCAAAGCATTCTCACACCTGGTTTCAAAATCTAAATTAAAGGCATTTAACTGTTGAACGTAGGTTAATACGTCCTGACAGCTTGTATGTGTCCAATTGATAAAATTCGGGATCTCTAGTATTATCCTTCGGGATCTCTATTTAAATTTCTAAAACAGCTGATTTTATTTTTTTTTAAATTCATCCTCACATGGGTTAATCTGAAAATGTTTTCCTATTTTTTTTTATTTCCATTTAATTAAATAAGCAGTCTAGTTTGACACTTTTCTTTTAAAAAAAGATACTAAAATTCCAATACCTCTTGTTCTAAAAGTAAGTAAAATAACTTTATGATTTCCGATAAATTCTCTTAACTTCGGTTATATTTATTTTCAATTACGCATAAGATAAAAAACTTAACTCTAAGGTACTCGAGCAGCTATTTTTAATCTAAAGCAAAAGTAGTTAAACAATAGTTATTTTTCTTCCCTTTCTTCCATTTTAACAACATTAACCTAGTTGTGGTTTCTGCCTTAACTATTCATTTTTTTAATCTGTTTATAATTCTAATTTCTTTATGATAGGGCCGATCACAAGAACGGAATCCTAAAAAGCATGGAAAAGAAACCTCAGTCTCCAATCCTCGGGTAAGTTCCCTTTCTCTAAAATACGATTCCATTTCTATTCCATTTGTTCCCGCAGAATAAGAAAAAAGGAATATATTCCCATCAACCTTATTTGATCAGGTAATGAGAAAAGAATGGGAAGCCATGTTTGTAGGAAACACAGACGAAACAAGAAAATGAGAGATTGCAAATGATAGATTCATTTCATAGAATTCCCATCGTAAAATCAAATTTCATTTATCAACACGTGAATACGTTTCTAAATGTTGGTTTCACTACTTGTTTTTTTTTTTTTTACCAGTGTCTGCTTTTTCCACGGTAACGGTAACCGGCACTGAATATTAACATGAATACTTTCTTCCGGATAATAAAACAGGGAGAATTCTTAAAGTTTCCTTGTAGGAAAATAATGGAGAGGATTCTGTAGCCTTTCATAATCTCACAATAATTTATGTCATGTAATTAGCGGACAATTATGGATCCTAATTACACTGGAGTTTTAAACTACATAATATTTTTTTAATGCGCTTAGATAATGATATGCTATTCAAATGTGTAGCAGTTTTTTAAGGAATATAATCACACAATTACGAAAGTGGTCTTTATATGGTAAAGATTTTTCTATTTTAATAAGTAAATCAATGGATTGTTTGCATAAGGGTATAATTTAATCACAATAGAGTACAGTTGTTATTTAAGAATAAATACTTTCTCTCGCACAAAAGATATATCTTTTGCTTATCTGCATAATTATTTTACTATATTTCAGTAAATATATATTTAAATTAGTATCTAGAGCGACAAACATTAGTATAGCAATTAAACTAAACTTCCATAAAAAAATAACGATAATTGTTTCTTGTTAAACTTAAGCAAAATAGTGTTTCCTTGTCTTGATACATTACATTAATTCAAGAATAAAAAGGCAATATTTTGTCTAATTTGAGTTCTATAATTAGTAAAGTTTTGTCTTTAAATGTAAAAAATATTTTTTAGTTTAATATACTGTTTATTTTATTTTATCTTGTTTAATGCCTTTTATATTTATTTGACATTTTTCACAGGAATATCTTGTTCCTTTTCATACTCGGCATAGATTAATTTTAGAAATTTGGTGCTCAAAATGAGTTCGAAATATGTTATTTATGTGTGTCATTTATATATAGTTAATTTATTTTTGAAAATTAAACTAACACTACAGAAGAAATTAGGAATGTACTCGTACTTTTGTATCTGTTACAAGACAAACTCTTCCAAAAAATGCTTTAAAAGTAGTTTTAAAATGATACAGTTCTAAAAGATTAATTTTGTCGGATATTACATATGACAAAATGTGTTTTTTTTTTGTTTATACCTTAATTTTAAAAAAATATTTATAATTGATCAGAATCTTTTATGTTATTTGCATTTACTGGCAAATAATGGTAGAAACGTTTGTCATTTCCAATTGCTTCACTGGCTCAACTTTTTTTTCTTTCCAGTTAATGTTTTACTTCAAAAAACATTTTACGCTATATCATCTTAAAATAAAGAACTTGATATTTCATACTAACTGTTATAATTAATGTTTTTCGGGGGGGGGGGAATAAATAGCATTTTAGAGCACATTTTTTACAATTTTTTTGAAGCAAATTTCGAAAGCAAAGACAAATCTGTACTAATATTTTCCTCGTTTCCATTCATTTCGTTCATGTATCATTTGTTTCAATATAGAAAAATAAAAAGAAAGTGAAATAAAGCAAAATCTGCTCAAGCGTAATGGGAATAATTTTGCGTTTAGATAGATTTGTTTTGCGTATTTATAAGATTTATGCTGCTTTCAAAATATACAGAATAATAGTTCAGAAAAAACTCATCAAAGAATAATTAAATGACGGCAAATTATAAGTTTTTTAAGCAATTCGTTTTTAAGAAGCATCATTTTTTTAGAAGACCGTATGAAATTGTTTTCGGTCAATGAATGTATGTGTATTTTCTCTTAATCTAACTCTCAAAATGTTTTTCTAATAAAATTACATAATGATTTACACATCATTTTTAAAAAATCATATAGTGCTGTCCATACAACAGGTAACACTGGTTGTAACAATCGTAAGATAGCTCTTTAAGATTATATATTTATTTATTAAAGTAGAACTCTCTCTTGAGAATGTTCCAGACTTTTATGTTTTCGTATATACATGCAAACTATCAAATATGCCATTCCATATTTAATTACCTCATTGCAATGCACTTACATGTATTTAAGAAGCAAAAAAAATGTGTAATATTTTTATTTTTCTCAGCTTTTTGCTTAGCTTAATTGTTAGCTCGTAATATTTAATTTGTATTTTGAGAAAAAGTTTTATTAATTTTCTATGCATGCATTGCAGAATGAATATCTTGATTAATTACACCTCGTGATAGTTCTCTATATGTCTTGCTGAACTAATAACTTGTTTTTACAAGAAAAAAGATAATTTTGTTTTTACGAAACTATTAAATAATTTACATTACACAAGTTAGTCGGTATATATTATTTATGTCACATAGGCTTGAATATTAGGCTAGTTTGTAATACTATAGATCTCTCTCTGAAAATCTTGTTTCTTATAAAATCATATGATCTTTACCTTTATTAATTATTAATATTAAAAAATTGAAATATATCGTTTTTTGTTGTTCGTTTCTTAAATTTGTAGGTTTCTTGAAAATGTTTTAGTCGACCTAAACTTTTTTTTTATTTCTTACGCATATTATATTGCTAATTTTCTTGTATTCACCATCATTAATATAAACTACTATTCATAGCCAACTGTTCTGATTTATAAATATTGATTAGGAATGTTTGTAGTTTGTTCATTTCTTTCACGGAAAATGTGTGTTTTCTGGAAAATTGTTTGTAAGTAACGAATGAATTCGCTTTCAATAGTGTTTGCTAATTAAGAAGTGACTTTATTGATAAAAATAATAAATGCTCCTATAAAAGTCTAGGAGAATCATTTGTAGGGATAATTTTTACAGATTCTAGAAGACGATTTCAAACTGTTTAAGGAAAGTACAGAGAAACAAATCGGAATAGAAATTTCACATTGACTGAGAGTTTTATTCAGTTCAGAGGAATTTGTATATGAATTGTTGTGTTAAATATGTGTAAGAGTGTTTTGAATTTAAGCTATGATGGACTTATAATGCATATAATTTCCTGTTAAAAATGTATAATTTCCTGTATTTAATACAAGATTTCTAGATTAAACTACAATTTCTTCCTATAAAGCTTACTTGTAAAGAGTGTGGACTTTTCCTGCATTTGAAAGATTATCAAACAAGCTACAATATGCATGCAATTAAAAATTTGTTGCAGTAAAACATTTTTAGCGTTAAGCATTCTTTTATTACATATACATATTTGTTTCAGTTATAAGCAATTCTTGAAGTATTAGTAGATTATTTGTATAATAAACTCCTTACATATACAAAATTCATTTCAAGATACAATAAATTTCTTCTTACTGTTTTAATTGTTCCATATAAAACCTATCAAATAATACATATTAAATTTAATCTTGTAATGAAATATTATTCATTAATTCCATGAACCCGGCTAGATGTGAAGGAGAACTAATTGATCAGACAACATGATTCGCTAAAAATTTTTATTTGTCCCAATATTGAACACAGACACAATAATAATCCAATTAAGATAATTTTGATCACAAGCTAAAGCTTGAAGGGGAGACCAGATAGCGTGGGGATAATATTTACGGACATTCAATTATATCCCTACGATAACTTATACAAACTCGTTTTTACCTCGGACACGCACTAACAATTTTGCTCTCTAAGTTCTTTTTAAATAATGAGCGCAGTACCTGAATTCTTGTTCTTCTTATCCTTTAGATGAGGCCTTGGACACTAATAGTTGGCTTTATCACTTCTCCGTGATTCCAATTTCTCACGTCCTACACTGTTTACGTTCTGTGGTCAGATTGCTGGCTTTTCATTAATTCACTTCACATCCGAGCTATCCTCACTTCAGTAAACTTCAATTCTCACTTTAAAAATCTTAGATTATCACTTCACTAATTCTCCAGAACTCGCGAATGTAGAATATATACATATATTATACTTAATCTGCATAATCACGTTTTCTCGTATTCGGTGAAAAGTGTGTGTAGGGGGATTGAAAGAATTCTTTCCCTAAAAAAACCCCAAGGAGTTAGTTGAAAGGAACCGTATAGATCTGTCACAATCTTCGCTAGATCTATTCGTATAATTATTCTTCCTTTAGAATATTATCATTACTGCCCTGATGACTGATGACAAACTTGGCACTCCTTATCAAACTATTCGAAAGGTAACTATGTGAAAACTGTTAGCGGTTTTTACATTGCATGTATTTCAGACTAAAAAATAAAGTAATGCATATCAGACCATGGAGAAGAAAGAATTATTGATTCATGATATAAAAATGATTTTATTAAACTGCTTCATAGAGAAACCAAACATTGAAAGTTAATTTCACATACAGAGCTTTTCAATACGTAAGCGGGAAAAATTTTGCTTTCATGTATAAACCAACAGTATTAAAATATCACAGTTGAATCTATGCGGAAAGTATTTAACCTATAAATCAAGTCGGATTCACTAGTATCATATTTTAAAAAAAGGCATTTTAATACTCATGCCACTTTTATTGAAAATTTCCTCACGAAAATTATGAAGTTCAAAATAAAATTTCTCGTTCAAATTTAAACGAAAAATCCTCATTAAATTTGTTCTACAAGCCCAAGAAAATAAATTTTATGGTATATCTGTCTTAAAATGTATTTTTTGAGATTTATTTAATTTGTATGTATATTATCTACTCTGGTATTTGAGTTGAAATATAATTTAAGAGGAAACAGGAAAGCAACTCAAATTACTAGATTACCTTGTTTCAGTCCTGTATAAGGATTGCAATATCGGACCAAAAGTTCAAAACCGGTATTCAGTATTTTTTAGATCTTAATACCGGGATACCGGTTTTAATACCGGTAATAGAAATTTCAGAAAAAGGAAGAAAATACAGGTGCTTCTTTGTTTTATTTGCCAGTTTTATTAGAAAGTGTAACTATCACAAAAAATAATTTGTAAATTTAAATTATAATGGTGCATAAAGAATCACAAAAAGTAATGGAACATCTTATGTATTTAAATCACACTAAAAAGTATAAATATAACTATTTAGTCTGTGGTACTATTACACATTTTTTAAATGTGTACTTAAAAAAAACATAATGCAAAAGTGTAAAAGATGTGCAAAACACTGGAAAGGGCAAATCATTTAATGCTGTCATTTTTCGTATAATTTTATCCAAATTATTAGTTTTTTCCTTCAAAATAATCTAAAAACCCGATGGCTTGGAGTTAGAAATTTTGCTTAAATTTATATCTTCATCGCAAATGGATTCTTTCCTCTTTCGCAAATTTGTATCATGTTCCTTTACAAAATGTGTATAGAGTCCGCTTGTACTTCCTCCATTTTTTGCACTATACCACCATATTCTTTTCATCATATAAATAATTAATCCACAAGAAGTATTATCAACTGATTGGTTTGTTCTTTGAAGTTATTCTTATTCATTAATATGGATTATTATTTATGAATATATACATATAAATATATATGAATCTGAAAAATATTTTGAACCTTTAGTATGAATATGCAAATATAATGTGAATAACAAACCAGCATTAAAAAAAAAATATTGAAATATTACACACTTTCTTCTCAATTGCAACTTTGTTTTCTCAGATACGAAAATCAGGCTATGAATCCTGCGCGTGTGCAGTATCGCTATGAGTTGTAATAGAATAGTTTTGGCCCACTCTTTCGACGATTCATATATTTTATCACTTTTCTTGATTGTTTAATGCAACTTTATATTCACAGTCTTATTAATGTCGCCTGTTAGGGAGACATAAAAACAAAAACGTGTGCTATTTTGCTATGTTGGCGATCAATAAACCTATAAGGAAAACAATTTTAAAAATTTTTTATTAAATACTGAAAAACCGATATTTAAAATTGTGAATACCGGTATTACAATATTGTAAAAATAGCTCAAAATACCAGTGGTCGGTATACCAGTATTGTAATCCCTAGTCCTGTAATTCTTGGACTAAATAAAATTGAAAGTGAAGCTTAATTTTTAGCATTAAAATTAATGAAAGAAAAGTTTAAAAGTTGGGTAAATGCTCCCCTTTTGGATTAATAAAGTTATTCATAGTTACAAATGAAAATATCTTTATTACATGTACATTCACTGAGCTGATTAACAAAAATTTATATGAAAAAAACAATATTTCTCAATTAATTGCTTCACATTTAGCTAAAGAAATTGCACTTTGGATTACAAATGAATACTACAAAAAATCCAATGAGCCTGCTTTTCTGCTTAAACAATCTGTGTGAATTCAATACCTTTAATAAACTTTACTTTTACTAGTTAATTTCCAACAAAAAGAGATATTTCAGTTGAAAATACTTTTAAAATTTTTAACATTTAAAAATATTGTAAAAAAATATTTTATTTCAATTCCCTAAGAAAAAGTATAATAAGTAAAATTGCATTGAGTTTTTACTTTCAAAATTATATGAATCTTAAGAACATTCTTTTCAAGGAGAGAAAAATTCACTTACAAATGTATCCTCCCATTTGTATTATAAATTAATTAAAAATTAGGTACATCAATAAATAAAATCTTTAATACACTACTGCCCGTCAAAAAAGCGAAATAAAAAATGACAAGAAATATCAGACGAAGTTTATTAGAGAAAAAACGCATGGTTGAAAAGAGAAATAAATTAAACACAGTCTTTTGTGAGGTGAGGAAGAGGATGAAATCAATATTGGATGTTGCCTCTAGAGCTGTCAATAACATTGTTGCACGCTTTGGTATTGAATGAAAGGTCTTTTGATATCGATTGGCTTGTGCTGTTCCATATATTGCAAATTGATCTGGTGTAGCAGCGGTGGTGTTTGCTGAGGCATCTTTCTCAATCATTGAAGAGTCTAGTTTGGATGGGCGATAGTCGGGAGAAGAAAAGTTTGTAGCAATGCAATTTGCTGGTTAAAAAGTCTTTAATATTGTGGACACATGTGGTTGCTTGTTCTCATATCGGAATGTTATCTCGGACAAGTTTTAAATGTAATAAAGAGTAACAAGCTGTAATTATCAAGTGCCATCCCATACCATAATATTAGCCATAAAGGCAACTGTGAAGCAACCCTTCTATTACATTGTAATCTGACGATCACGCGATGCAGGTAGAAATGCGATTAGTCTATAAATTAGTTTGTTGCCATCCAATTGGTCAATGATCACCATTCAATACACGTGTACGCAATACACAAACTCTTGGGGTTTTGAGACAAGGGTAATCGCAGCAATCTACGTCTTACGATTATACCACGGTACTGCAAACGACGTCGAATGATAGGTGTGGATACCAGTTATGCTACAAGTCATTGTGCTATGAATCCCAATGTGTACACAGTGATGAATTACCATTATGAGCTCAATATGCCTGACATCATGAGTAACTATCTGAAAAAACTGAAGAAATTAGTAAATTCGGTTAGCTGTTTTTTACATCTATTGATAATATATTCACAATCATTGTTTCGTAGTTAAGATGGGCATAATACCCGATTTTTCAGAATTATGATACAAATCCTCGGATGGCATGAGTTCTTCAATCTAATAAACATTCTCCAAAGGCGCTCGCATTCTTCTTCGAGACACACTGTAGTTACCTACATAAAATACCGGAAAAGCAATTCTATATATTTCAGCAAATCCACTAAATATTTGCATATACCATCGTAGTATATAAACGGTGATATTTTCACGGGGTGTGGTTGCTTTTGTCATGGCATTGCGCTCTGGATAGCCAGCAGTGTGAATATAGGTATTTGTATCACTAGTTCGGTCTTTTTATTGATTTGTTTTTAAATGTAATTATTAGATTACATATATAATTTGTAGAAAAAGACATAAAGCATCTAAATTATAAAAGTATACCTTAGAAAGATAATGGAACGAAAAGTAATATTAATAAATAATATATAATTTTTTTCTAGTTGGAAATTATTTATAATTACTATTTTTTTTCACAATAGAAGGATAAATATATCTTTTTTCTATCCCTAATGTAACTAGTAGAGTATTCCATCAGTTTGGGTAAAAGACTGAACAATGTTATTGTAATATTTCTGATTAATAGTTTACAAAACCTAAAACACTGATGATTTGTTTTCCTTTTTCCAGGTTGCTCAGGAAACGAGACAGTTTTCATCTAGCAAATGCTGAAGGAGAAATAGAAGTTTTAGAATGCAATTTCGAATCGTCTGCTTTAGAAGAATCAGCAGTCAAAGTTACAGTGTTATGAAGGAAATCGAACATTATTGTAAAGCATGTCATTGTGCTATTGAAGTATTTCCTGAACAACTACTTTTATGTGTCATAGTAAAAATAAATGTTTTTGTACATTTCTACGATTTAGTTTCCCCTTTCATTTCACGTTCTTCTTTTAAGTCTTTGAAATGAAGTGATATGAACAGAAAATGGTTGAACTCGTCCGACAGATGGTAGTGTCGGGCTCCATCGAATTTTCCGAAAAGTTGTAGTTTGAGTAATGGAACAAAAGAACCACTCAATGTCTGTCGTTCTTGGGAAACATTTTATGGTGTTTTCGATTGAAATCAAAACAAAGAAAATGGAAACATTCTAAGTATTGTTTCTGAATAATCGTTTGCAGAAAACGGAACTAGTTTAAAAGACTGCTTCAATTTTCCTTACCGATCAAACTATTTTTCTCCATTTTTTTTGTTTCATTTTGGGCCAAGTTTCCACCTCAAATTGCTTGTTCTAACATTAGAAGGAAACAAAAAAAATACTTATTCTGTCCACAAAGTAATTTATTGCATAAGTTTTATAAACATATGCCTTCTGATTCCTTAACAAATACTAATAAATTTTAAAATAGATATTTTGTAACTGAATTTTTTTAATTCAGTTAAAACTTTCTTATATCTGATAAAGGAGCCTATTCCGGTTTAAAATTATGTTTCTCCTAAACATAATGTTCTCCTTTATTTTAGAAATATATATCGAATTCCCTCTAATTTTTTACTGTACAATAACAAATATTTGATTTAAATTTTGGCTAGTTTTTAGTTAAAGGGAAAAGCATTTTGAAGAATATATTGCCATCTGATACTATTTTCTACTATTATATATTTCAACATTTGTTAAATTTTATTTTAAGATAAAGGTATTAAAAATTTTTAAATCTAATATAACATTATGTAAAATATCTTAAATAATTTTAGAAATAAAATTATCAATAATAAAAACCAGTGTTTGGCATTAAATAAACTATTAAATAGTAATCACATATTTCGTTGAAATAATCAAGAAAATTAAGAAATTACTTTCAGTATTAAGGAACGCATATACAATGTTGAGAAACACAGTACTATATTTTTAATTTTAAGTTGCATACTGTAGGCTCTAAAATTATAAACTTCTTACAAAACATTAATTCTTTCCTTACAAGCATATTCAAATTATCAAATCACTTGATGTTCTTTTAAAATAATGTTAAACCATGTTATTGAAAACATGATCTACAGCTGAAAATAAATGTATAGATTTTTTTTAAAATTTAAAATATAAATACAAAACTTAAACTAAAGTCAGGAGTCTGATGTTTTCTTTTTGAACCAAATTTAAACTTTATAACATTCTCGAATGAAAAATTGTTGAACTGAATATCTTTGAGGTAGTTGTAAATGCAGGTAAAATTATTCAAAGTTTGCATTCAAGAATAATTAC
>BMAO01026160.1:0-46099 GCA_019973975.1 Trichonephila clavata | reverse complement strand
CCTAAATAAGGATTGAAAACCTCGTGGAATAGTTCATGGAAAGAGCCGAATAACTGCATTTATTTAAAAATATTGTTGTTTTCATTGCATTATAATGAATGTTTTGTGTTAATGTCTAAGGTAAATTTTTTAAATTAAGTTATTTTTTTAATGTAATTTTATATATAAAACATGTTTTTTAAAAGAAGTTCTGGAGTTTTTCATGTCGAAACCTGTATTTCATAATGCTATTGTAAAACTTGAGTTTTATTTAGTAATCGGCATAGTTAAACATTAAAGAATTGTATTCCTGCAGTTAATTTATTTGTTTCTTTAATACATATATATATATTTAAAGATGTTAGCAAAAAAGCAATTTTTTGTAATATTTTGGCTCAGATATCTCAATATTTTAAAAAATAATTTTTTTAAAATTCTTTTTGCGGTTTTTTTATAGTTTTGAAACATACTTAATTAAAAAAATAACAATTAAATAATTAATTAAATCATATTTTAGAAAATTGTCTTCGAACCCATTCGGATACCTTAAAGGAAACCGTGGCTCTAAGTATATTGTAAACTAGTTCTCACGCGTGCTTCCCTTGACTAACCTCTGGGACTACTTCATCTGATTGTTCGATGCAAGTGTCTCGTCTTGTGAAAGAATAACGGGGTGTGCAATTGAGCTAAACCATTTCAGTAAAAGTGTAAGGAACGGAAGGTTAGCTGAGAGGAAGATTCTTGTCTCAGAGAATACATAGGAGAAAGAATCATCAACAGTTAAGGGTCTGTATTATAAATGCCTTATGGAGGTCAGAAAAACTTTCTCATAAAAAAATCCTAAACTGTATCTGAATCTTGCTGTTTGGGGAATCCTGAGATTGTGAGTTAAATGCAATATTTCTGTAGTACTTATTTTACTTATTTTATAGAGTCTGATTAATAAAGCAATCCATTAATATAATTTATTTTGAGTATTACTTATTCAACGATTAAATGAACAATTAAAACTACAGAGTTTTATTATTATCGAAGCAGATACCTCACTGCACGATAGAACGGGAAACTCTTTAAAAGGCTTCTGCGATTAAGTATTCATTCCTACATTATACCATCATGATGCATTCGCACATCAATATACTTGCACATTACATTATTTAGCAACACTGGAAATTTTAATAATGAAACGTTACATGAAGGAGTAAAAAGATTAATTGCTTCTGTTAATACAAGCGGAGGAATATAATATTGCAAGCGAATGATAGTAAAGGTTTTAGGCGGTAATTACATTCACCAGTCGTAACATCCGCGTAAACGAGGCTCGGGCGTTGCTCGCATAAATTTAAAATATGAATGGCTATGAAATATTCACTATGAAGATAATGTATGTAGCGCTAATATAAATAAGGTTTATTCTGAATGCAAACGTTAGAATCCTATTTTACTTCTACCTAGCTACGAGAATACCTTAAAAATTAAAAATGTATGTCATAAAGACTTCACTATTTTTACGTTACGTAATTTTGGTGAAGCGCTCCAAAATGTTAATGACGCATTACTTATTGTGAAATACAAATAGCTCAAATGCGATTCCGGAACGTTCGAAAACTTTAATTGTTTATTAAAAAGAAGTTCGTTCACACTATTTGATACTTACTTTTTATCAATAAATACCGTATTTTTTGTGGAAATTTGTTTCTGTATGATAGCCATGATTCTTGACAATAGCTCTAGATCAACTTTTTCATGAAAGTAAACTTTTTCTTAGTACTTACTGCAAGCAAATTTTACTCCGATCCTCTTGAACCGTTTTCTTAAGTCAGTTTAATGTTCTTGGAAGCCATTTTCCCCTAAGGCTCGAAAAAAACAAAAGTCCATTGCAGAAGCGTAGGGTTATTTTACAGCTATTTCATCAAAGGGGATGCACTTTATTCCTTTTTCTGATTATTCCATTGCTAAATAAGTGGCACTTGGCATAGACATGAATAGAGGCTTTGCCCATATGAAGCTCAAATTTATCAATACATTTTCCATTTATAAGGTTGAAATTTCTTCTTCAGCCACTCCACCTAGTATGGTGGTAATAACACTCGGCTTACAATCGAGTGGGCTCGCGTTCGAATCCCAAATAAGACATGGATGTATCTTCGGGAAAAGAAGTCAGACTTTCCCCTGAAATGGATTCCCGTCTCGCGAATGGAAAGCTGCGCACCCCTTCTGTTCTATGCGGGGATTATCGTTTGTAATAAAAAAAGTCTACATTCTTCTGTGTTTGTATTGTATGTTTCTGTTCATATATCTTTCGTATGTATTCGAGTATGAAATACACGAACAACATTTCTTCTTCAAATATTGGTTCTAAAATATTCTGCTGATAGTAGAGTGAATTACTTTTAGCTTTACTTTAGGCCAGTGATTCCCAAAGTGGTCTATATAGACCCCCAAGGGTCTATGACGTCCTGCAAGGGGTCCACGACAGCAAAAAAAAACAATTTGGGGGTCCATGAGGTGTAAATGGGGGTCTACGACAGTTATTCTTATTAAACCAGATCGTGATTTTAATTTTGAAGGAAAATTTAGCCAAATGGAAACCAGATTTTACCTATTTAACACATTTATTTGCTAATTTAATGAGGCTAATTGACAGTTATGAAGCAGCATAAATTTTATTAAACAAGGGCCATAATCTCAGGTTTTTCTTGCCAGAAATAAGCTAAAGGAGTATAATATTGGACGTAGCGAATTTTCCTAGTGTCTCAATTGGTCACAGACAATTTACCAGGAAAATGACGTTTTAACCTACGTTCAAGATTTAAATTCCTTTTATTCAAATTTTGAAACAAAGTTTGAGAATGCATTTACTTGTTAATTACCACCGAAGGCAATGAATTCCTATGGTCACATTGAAAAAAAATGTCACATTACAAGAGGAGCTGATTGGAATAGAAAGTAATGGAGATCTTAAAATAAAGTTTGGATGCCAGCAATTTTGTCTTTAAACAGACATATGTCTTATTTATCTCGAATCATAGAGTATTGGAGAAAGGCTTTAAATTCCTTTTCCTATGAGAAGGAGTTTCAGAGCAGCTGTCAGCTGTACACTTCTAACCGAGGAAATTTTGGGTTAAACCTGATAAGATTGATGACAAATGTTGAAAACTTGTTACCGAAGCACAAGATTCATCCCTATCATTATAAACATTTGTTTTTTTAATCAGTTATTTTATGTATCACTTAAACTTTAAATTAATTTACATGTGTTTAAGTTTCACTGTTTCCCAACTTCACTACAGTTAGAAATTTAAATCTTTTAAATTAAGTATCTCTGTACCAGCTATCATAAACACATTTAAGTGAATAAATTTGCAAAAATTCAATAATACGTAAGCAGGGGTCTACTCCAAAACGAAAAACATGTCAAGGGGTTTATGAGACAAAAAAAGTTTGGGAACCTCTGCTTTAGACTGTTATAATTTTTAATTTGCCTTTGTAACAAAATCCTGCAACTATCCTGTGAATCCCTTAAGAAACTTTTCTGTACACTGACGAAGCCATTTCATACAGTCATTCCTGTTACTTGAGCGATAGAAAATTAATCTTTTACTACTGTCACTTAAATATACCCATATCTCATCAAGTGTTACCACAAATTTCCATTTTTCAGTAGGTCGGTGTTTCTTACATAATTTAGTACGATATGCTTTCTTTTCAGCAATATGTTTTAAAAAAGGATAAGAACTTTAGATTTAAACATCTGTTTCAACTTTAAATCCATATTAATAAATTTAATTACCGGTTAAGAAGATATTCCAAGTTTGAATGCAATGAATCTTTGAGTCGGGGATTTTCTTCTAGGATCATAGACTTCAATTTCTTGAAAATTGCCGGTGATTGAACAGTCTTAGGATGAAGTTTCATGGTCATGTGTTCCTTTTTACTTTCTGTTAGACGCTTTTTCTCTTTTATTAATTAATTATAAACATCTTTAATTTAAATGCAAAAACCGAGATTTTACCACCACTTTTTAATTTGTTGATACGAATATTTCTCCTTGGAAAGTACAATTACGCAACCTTTGAGCCATATATACTTTTTACTAGCCATTTTTAAAAAGTATATCTTTTAATTTACATTCCACTCAAAAATAAACTTTAGGAGATGATTATCCTGAAGTTGCTAAAGTTTTATCTCAAAATGCAAACGAGAAAATAAATTACAAATAAGATTCCATTGTTGCGAACTGCCATCTGTATGTGCAGTATGATTATATACATGGAAAAAAAGTTGCCTATATATGCTTTTATATACCAATATTTATTGCATCCTTATGGAAAGATTTATTACAGAAAACACAGATCTTTGCATACATAATTTAACAAGTTCAATGAATTTTAAAAAAACATTAATTGTGTTTCGAAAGTAATTATTGTTTCAAATAATGAAGTTGCCAACTCTTACTACAACCCTTTCTGGAATAGAAGCTCCTCTTTAAACCATCCATGTCTTTATATTGTGCATGTATTTTGTAATCAAGAATTTCGAAATGATCCTAACAATGCAGCTACTGATTCAAAAAGTTTTTGGTATCATTCAAAATAAGGCTCACCAGTAAAAATAAATTATTTGGAATTTCTCTCTTTCAGAAGTAATCAAGAGATCAAAGAATCCAGGGAGAGTTAGTTGAAAGTGCGTAAGAAAATCCTTCCTTTGGTTTTACTTGCCTTTTTACCATATGTATAGATTCGTTTCGGATATCTGTCAACAAAGACCGCTCTTCAAACAACACAAATAAATGGAGAAATCGTATAGCTCAGCCCTGAATTTCTTTCGAGACCACAAAAAATCAGAACAAGTCAACACAATCTATCCGATATTCCTGACGACATCTGTTTGCTCAATCAGACAGATACCTTTTCGCTTTTAGCAACTGGAATGGATGCTTCTCAATTTGAAGGAAGTTCCGAGTTGGCTGCTTTGGAAAGGAAGAGGCTCGTTAGTATCGGTAAATGTCTTTTTATCTCGATATGTTTAAGCACAAATACTCAGTTTTAGGACTTTAAATGAATATTGGGACTTTTTAAATGAAAGAAAGTTTTTTTTTTTGGAAAGTTAAAATTTATTAGAACCCACAATCTCTTCCCCATTTCTCATATCAATTTAGAAAACTTGTACATTTTTCAAAAAAAAAAAATCGTCATATTGGTCAAGGCAGTGTCTCAAAATTTCAATATTTGCGACCCAATTTCCAAACATAATTTTCACAGTGCCCTCCCATACAATAACAATGTCAAAAATGCAACAAAAATGCACTTCGACTAAAGCTGCAATACGACTTTAATTATAAACCATACAAATTTTTAAGATAAGTATTTAATTTTGTATATGATAAGCCCATGAGAGTGCTAATAAATAATAAACTTGCTTTTAATTTAGTTTTGATAAATTAATTATCGAAAAGATTGTGCGGTACGCATACATTTATAAGTATATTATATCAGTGTCAATGAATATTTAATGTTTATTGTGTTAGAATATGTATTGTTTTGCTTCCTATTGGTAAATGTTTAATATTTAATTTTAAATCTTTTATTTTCGACTTTTCAATATGCTCGCTCCCTCACGTGAGGATATCACGCCTCCTTGGGAGGGAAGGTTGCGCTCCACAGTTTGAGGAACACTAACTCATGGTGTTATTTATATTATAGTCTAACACATCGATACTCAACCTGCGGCCCACCGGGCCTTTTTAAGTGGCCCGGTCATGGCTCATTGCTCTGAGAAATTCATTTATTTATGAACATTTGATGGGAAATTCTTTGTTAAAAAATCAAATCTAACAATTTTGCTTTTTTACGACTTTGATTTTCGTATGGGTGTGAATTGATATTTTTTCTGATTAGTGATAATGGACAACAGTGGATTAGCGACTATTTTACGAGTGGAACTAATTTTTAACTATCTTTCATATCTTACAAGTGAAAAATATTCGAAGAAAATAGATTGTTTCCCGACGATTATTTTGTAGTGAAAAACAAGTATGGTTCTAATTGTTTGGCTTCCCGCGAAAGTGTATTTATAAGAAAATACCAATATAAACAGGAATTGTTCAATGACACTTTTCCTCTAAAATCTCTTTCAAGAGATGATAGATAGGCTTTCCTGAACAATCTTTACAACAGCAAAACGTGTTTTGTCAGTGGTAATGTCAAAACAATAACAAAGACACCCTATGAAATTTGTTATATCATTGCTAATCATATGTAACCGTTTAATGATGCAGAAATTGTGAAAGAGTGATTCTTAAATGTTTTCAATTTAGAAAAATTCAGTTACAAAATAAGAAATATAAAAAATAATAAATAAAAAAGCGAAATTGGAGTTGATCAATATTTTGATCAATTTTCACATTTTAAATGTTTTGTGTTATCTTGATCTTAAAACATTTTTCTCCTCTCCTCTAAACATTAATCTTCATGTTGCATCCTGCATGAAATAGCCATCTTATGTATGTGGCCCGCTAGAAATAGCTAGAATAGCTAGCTATGTATGCTGTCCGGCAGAAAAAAATGTTGAGTACCCCTGATCTAACATTTCTTGAATTGTAACTTAAAGAATAGTAATGTGGAATCTTTTTTAAAAAATGGAAGGGTATGCATTTAACATTACAATTTTTTATACACACACACAACTCTTTTTAAATTCATTTATTTCATACAACGTTAAAGTTTACTTTGTTAGAAGTGATTGAGATTTTTAGAAAAGTAATTTTTTTTAAACAAATCGAACAATTTACAAAACAGTATACTAAACATTTATCTAACCATCATCTAGATTAACAATTAGCAATATTTAAATAAATTCGTAGATAACTTTCTTTTGAAAATCATAATATCTTTGTAATCCAGAATTATTTTGCGTGATTTTGTGGTTTGTATTATCTCAAAACTCATATAAATCTCGAAAAAATTCGTTATATGAAAAATTCGTTAAATATCGTTTCATCTTTGAATATATTTTAGAGACCACAAAATCTATTTTTAAATTCCTAAGCACTGTATATTATCTAAAAAGAGTAATTATTTACACTTCTTTGACAATTAATATCTATTTATTTTATGTATTTCACACATCATAAAGAAATCTGCAAATAATTACCAGCAGAAAACATTGTTCAGGAATACACTGTATTTTCAATAAATAATTTTATATTAAATATAACGATTTTTTAACGACATTTTCTAATTTTAAGCCTACAAGTTATTTCCAACATACATTATTTATTAACTTCTAATTTTATTCATAACCTGCACACGCATCCAAAAATTTTCTTTCTGATAAAACCTGTTAATTGTACTTCAATTTTTTGCTTGAAAAATTTCATTGCTCTAGGTGAGTTAGGCACCTAGTAAAACCAGTTCAAAGCCATTGATCTCCATAAAATCTGTTAAAAGAGAGAATAATTTGAAAATGCCCGGTGTTTTAAAAATGCGAAGAAAAAATCGAATTACAAGGAAAAAATTTCGTTAAACAAATGCACTTCTCTATTTGGAGATTATTTCTCGAAGAAAATAGTAAAATGTTCTTGGTTACGGGCAAGAGTTCCCAAAATAGAGGTTCGTTATAGGGAGGTTTGACTGTATATATGCAAGAGGATACATAAGGAAGTATGTTTACAATTGCTTAAGTGAATATGTAAGTTTAACGTTGAGAATAGAATAACTTCATGTGAGAATTTTCATAATCTACGTTGTAGAACTACAAAATAATCAATTTATTATTTTATCACCAAATTGTATTGGGGTGACCGGGGCAAATTAATAGGAGTGCTAAGATGAAAAAATGATTCAGTTTGAATTAAACAATACCATTTCACGAATACTACTAGCTCTCAGTAGTGCTGAGTTATAAAAACTAGGAAAGTGAATTCGTTACTGTCATTTCCCCATTTGCTAAATACTATTCGTTTATTTTATCTCACTTATTATAATTTTTAAGATCTTCAACGTAAGATCTCGTAGACAAAGGGCAAAAAAATGGTTACTTTTTTCCATACATTTCTAATGTATAACCATTATTGCTATACATAAGAGTTGCCCAAATGAAAAGTGGACAAGTTAAATAAAAAGAATTTGATTATTGGGATTTAAAATAAATTGCCTTGGTTGTTGCAACACAGGTCTCATTGTTTCGACAGTAGTATGCTGTATGTCTCCTCTGTAGAAAGATTGTGGTAGATTCTCGAGAAAATTCTGCATAGGTCCCTTCACTTCAACGTCCGAATTGAACCATAATGCTGTTTTAAGTGGGAAAAGTGTGAAAGGTTTCTGGGAGACAAATCCAGACTGCATGGTGTGTGTTTTAATACTTTTCAACAAAATTTTGTTAAGGTTGTCTAGGCTTCACGAGAGAGGTTTGGCCGGTATTGTCATGGATATCTGATTTCATCTGCCACCCTTTACGGAAACGTGTGCACCAATTGTTTGAACTAAGCAGTAGTCGTAGACTAACCCCATTTGCTGATAATTGCCAGCATTCAGATCACTTTACGCAATCAGAAAACAAACTACCGTACATTACTCCGATATGGACGAATTTTATTTCCTCTACCAAGAACAAGTTTCATCATTGTACGTCGTTTGCGGTGTACACCACCTATCTCCCTTTATATCCATGTTCGGTAACGCTGCTATAGCAGCAATCATTTTGTCACAACTGCACATGTACACTTTTCAATTGGGCAACCCTTGTATAATTTAAACGATATGCTTTGGCAACGTTTCCGTCTTGCCACAAAATGATACTTTATCATATCAGTCACCAGACAGAAAGATAATAGGAACGAACGAAATTGAATAATGATTTTAATTCTCTGTTAAGAATGAAATGTTTTTAGTTTAAGTTGTTCATATAAAATTATATCTCGTAAAATGTTATTGGATTACATTATTGCAACTATAATTATTGCATATTAGATTTTATAATTGAATTGGATTATGTTGTTAAGCCTTATAAGTTTAATTCTTACGATGTAAATAAAGATCTTTTCACATTCAGGTACTTTTGAAATTATCGGTCTATCACATAAAATGCTTAAAATTTAAGTTAAGGCGATACTTCCGAAATTTGGAGCACATAAACAGTTTTTGTTTATGTTTAGTGTCACTTGAATTAGGATATATATATATAAATTCGTTTTAAGAGTATTAAAGTATAAAAAATTATTTAAATGTAATATTTTCCTAAAATATGAAAAAAAAAACATATTTTTAAAATATTCTAAATTTACAGAAAATGCTTCTGTAACAACAACTTGTCACCAAAATATAGTTAATATTTCTGTACAGATTCTGAAGTAGGGTTTTTGAAAAATTCACATTATTTTTAGAGTTGCTAGTCACCGCGGTCAAGTTACCGGAATCGAGCCCGGTGAGTCTGTACCGCTGAAGACCCGCCGAGTAGGGGATCAATGCGTGTTGAAACTGTCGAAGCTAAAACGTCTTCCCGTTGGTGTGGTGTGGTAGTTAGGAGGGAGGATGCCAGCTCAGGTATCCCCCTTGTCACTTGACCCTAGTTCCAAAAATGAAGTCCGTCGCCAAAAGCCCTCGTGTAGCTGAATAGGGTTGCGTTAATATTCATTCACTCAGTATTCTGAGTCGCTATCAAGTGAAACAATAACCGGCGTTTTCTATTAATGCGGCGCTCGTTTTAACTACTCTTAAAATTCACTTAACTTGAATCATAATAACCAGGTTCGCTTATTCAAACGTTTAGTCCGCATTACAAGTGAGGTAATCTCTTCTAACTAAATTCAAGGATAACGCAGCTCCAAATAAACATTGCAGATTAAAATTAAATTAATTTCGTTTATTACATTACTAGATTACACGATTACATTATAAATTTAGGTTTTAAATTAAACACAAATAAGAATAAGAATTAAGGAAACATTGAATAAGAATTAAGATTTCCATTTATCTGAAACGGATGTGAGGGATGGAGGGTGGCATAAACCCTTTCTGAGATTCTGTAGATTACATCATCAGAAATTGAAAGAATGGGTCTCTCTCCCTGAAAACTTTCGCGCTGCATCTTTTAAGGGAGGGCAAATCTCTCCATTTGCACCTTCGCGACTCTCATAAAAAACCCCTATTGGTCAGTCTCTAGTGCAAAGTTACAATTTCTGTTAAATTTATGCGGTTGTTCACCCTTGAGTGCCAGCGACAGCACCCCCCGTCTAAAGAATTTCAACAACATCCTGTAAACAAGGGGAACACACAAAATTACGAATGGTTTGGGGACCATCCCCATTGCCAGCCTCCCATCACTATAAAACATTCTCTACTCTCTCTGAAATATAAAAATATAAATAAATTCACTTCTAAATTATAGATTTCAAAAATCCTAGTTCTCTGTATAGATTTTTTAGCAAAAAAGAGACAAAATATTACTATCAAAGAAGCATCTTCTTTAAAGGAAAATATTATGAAAACATGTTTTTTTTTTACTTATTCATTTTTATGTTAAAAATTACATTTAAATACCTTTTTAGAGTAATAACGTCCTTATGATAATCTTATAAGAATATTTCAGTTACAATAACACTAAATATCAGAAATTTATTCATTTATACGCTTTTGCAAAATCACCTTTCCTAAGGTGATCCTTAACAGTTAGATATTTCTTTAAATATTATTTTATTTATTCTTTAAAACATATATTTAATGAAATGTGTCATAGGCTCCGTCATTAGCAAAATGTCTATCAATTCAATATATATATATATATATATATATAAATGTAATAATTCCCAGTTATATAATCATTTTAAATATCTTTTAATTATTTGGTCCATCCCTTCAGGACCCACATTTTAGTAATAAGTTAGCCAGACGCCTAACGAGAGTATTTTAAACTACATCTAGCTACCCACTCAGATCATGTGATTTGAGCGGCCTATAAAAACTGAGATTCCTGGAGACCGACTCTCTTTTGCTTCTGTATTTGTCTGCGTCAATGTAGCCGTCTGCAGCTTGGTTTGTGTGTGTGTATTGTGTCGTCCTTGTAATGTTTTATGTGTTCAAGATGTGGAATAAACAGTTTTAATTAATCACAGGACTGCCTCATCAATCACTAAAAATAATAAATAGTAATCTTATAAG
This sequence comes from Trichonephila clavata, assembly GCA_019973975.1. Lineage (NCBI taxonomy): Eukaryota > Metazoa > Arthropoda > Arachnida > Araneae > Nephilidae > Trichonephila > Trichonephila clavata. The sequence continues at coordinate 34,961 of BMAO01026160.1, read as the reverse complement.
AAAATACCATTCCAACGGTCACGTCTGTTTCATATATATATAAGTATATATTAAAGACTTATGCTTAATTTTTATAAAAATATTGCCATTTTTATTCCTTTTTAATGGCATTCCGAGAAGTTACCTTTCCAGGTCGAAACATTTTTAATGACATTAAGTACCCCTTTTGTTTCTAAGCTGCTAAACAGTTAGTTGAAGTCTTTAAGTTTCCCTTTAAGTCAATGAGAAATAATTTTATGCTTAAAAGTTATTAACTTTTTACCGAAGGAGAGTTTTATTCAATCTTTACATTGTCTTCATTTGGCTATCTCCCAAATAGCTGTTCAAAAAAAGTCACGAACCCATCTTCATAACACGTTAATTCAAAAACTAATTATTCAGAGTTACGCCAGGAAGCAGCCTTCTTGAATTCATTAAGAGCTATTAGATTTTATCACGGAATTAATTAAATTTTAGCTTATGACGTTAAGTAGGAAAGAGAGAAAGAAAAAAAGTTATATCTGAAGTGGCCCTATTAAAATCATTATAGTGAATGATTAAAGGAGAAAAAAATCATCTTAAAAAAACTCCAGGAGCTCAGTAGCTAGTTTCTACTCCAATTTACGCGGAACGTAAACATTTCCGTCCTAAATGAATGCAGAATTTTTCTAAGAGAGTGAAAATACTCTCCCCGATCTTTCGCACTCCAGCTAACTTCGTGACAAATTAAAGGAAAGTCGAAAAAGAGACAAAAATCCTTTTCAGAATTATTTCCCCGTAGGAAAATATATTGACTTTTAGCCTCTTCTTTTAATGTTGTGGCTCTTGGAAGCATTTTTATCACAACTCTGTACTTCTCTTAAAATGGTATTCATTAGTGTTAATTATTTACTGAATGAGATGTGGTTATTTTGAAGAGAGTATGAGGTAATGTATTTAATTATAAGGTAACAACATTTTCATTTCGATTTTGACATTTAATTTTTGTTAAGGGAATTTTATTAATGGTTGCATTCAGTTAAGTCAAAATTTTAAAAAGGCATTTAATGAAGAAAATGTATTTCTTGACATGTGTGTTAGCATTTTACGAAACGTAAAATTAGAATTTTCTCATTATGCGGTACGTGCTGGTTTATTTTGTTTAACTTTACGCCAGTAATTTTTAAATTATTTTTATAAAACTTTTGTGATGATAAGGTATCTGACCATATTCGGAAACATAATTTTGTACAAGCGTACAAACGAATGTTTTTTTAAAATATTTAGTGTCACTTAGATTAGAATGCACGTATAAAATTGGCTTAAGTATATTATTAAAATAAATTATTTTAATGCAATATTTTGGCAAAAAATAAACTTAGAGTTACCTGTTCTAAAAAAATTCTCCATTTAGGAAAATTGCTTCTATATTAATAATAGGTTGCTTATATGTAGCTAAGACATCTCCAGAGTGCTTGAACTATTTTTGAAAAGTTCACATTATTTTAAGAGTTGCTACCAATTGAAATAATTATCTATGTTTTTTTGTTAAAATTTCTAAACTCTTATGTATATTAAAATATGGATAAATCCACTTCTATGATATATGTTTGAAAAACCCTATTTCAGGCTCTATACAGAGGTCTGAGCTATATAAATGCAAAATATTATTATTATAGAAGCATTTTTCGAAAAAGAGAATGTTTTGAAAATAACTAACTTTTTGCCAAAATATTCCCTTAAAATAATTTTTTATTGTAATAATATTCTTAAAGCAATTTTACCCATGTATTCTAATCTAAGTTACATTAAATATTAAAGAAATATTCGTTTGTTCTCTTTTGCGAAATCATGGTTTCGAAAGTAGTCGGATACTTTAAAGAATTCTGAAATAACAAAAAGACATGTCAGTGGATTTAATAGCTTCTTCATTCAATTTAGATAAAATGTCAAAAATAAATGATACTTATGTAATATCGCAACCTATTGGCGACATTATAAGGAACGAAGCACATCGTTTCCAATTCAGCGCATTCGACACATAAGAAATTGGGGTTGCCAACTTAGCGAGCTATTAATAGAGTTGGCGATTGTTACGATAATATGTAAGTACCAAATGAATATACACATTCAGCAGTTGAAACAATGGAATATCCGTGAAGTCTTTTCTTTCTAACTCGAGTATGTTCAGCCAAATTGGCCCTTTACGCTAGAATAACGTCTCAATGCGAATGAACATCACGAACGAATACTTTTTTAATAGTCAGTAAAATAGATCATACAGAAGAATAGAGAAGAGAGTAGATGCTTGTGGAAGATATTTTCGCATTAATTCTTGCCAAAACCATATGATCGTATTTTTTGGTATTTTAAGTATCTGAGGTTTTTGGATAGTCAAGGCCAAAGGAAATTGCATCTGATTCAGATGAAAAAAATTTAACCTTACCCTTCAGCTTGTCTTGTCTGTATATTAAGTAGTTATTTCTTGTGTCAAACTCAATAAAAGTAAATTATTGTTGGTACTCATCTCGCGCGAATTTGATTCAATGGCTTCTCCACACATGCTGCATTTAGATCCTTTTGTAAATTTTACTATTTGCGAGATATTCACCTCAATGAAGAGGAAGAGAAGGTCTCGCGATACGTTTTCCTTAATTACAATTTAGTCCTTAAGGAAAATAATAATACAACATTCCTTTCAATCTTTAACTGAAGTCTCGTCTCAGCTAGACTTTGTGGCCACCCAGAGATTACAGATGTGAGAGGGTTCAAGGAAGAGACAGACATGATATTAGATTCACTAAATTTATTCAATTTTTAGCTCTTTATAAATGCAATTTAATAATTAAACCTCAGGAGTAGTAAGAAGTTGTAACCCGATTTTAGGGAACCAAATTACGAAAGGTACATATCATTTTTCAATCTCTTTGTAGGGTCCGGCTTTCAGCTTGATAGCTCAATCAGCCGTAAAGTTGACACCTTCCACTCTCCTTGGATTCTTCTTGAATGATTAATCTTACGATCCACGACCACCAATCGCCAACTCTTGGATTTCAGTTTACATGATCAGTTCTTAACCATTACCTCGCCTACTCAACGGCTGGCACTTAAATAGGAGATGCATTTGCATAAAAACAAGTAATCTCTACGGAAAGTGGTTTTTAAACTAATATCACAGTTAAAAAGAGTATTTTTCCCAAAATGATTAGTATAAACCCCAAAAGAACCCGTTACAACTTGTATTTGTTTTATTGATACCATCCCTCCAGATTCGCTGAATTTTTTCACAATGAACTGTTCCCCACCCAACTCACTCGTTACTCTCTTAGTATACTCATAATAGTAACTCTCACGTATTGCTCTCAAATACTAACAAATTGTTAACGTGTTCACATTTTCTTCCAAAGATGAGGGGGGTTTCCACGTCATTAAGTATTATTAGAGGTTAACTAAAGAAAAGGCGTGTAAGAACTATCGGATATAAAAACGTGCAATATGTAAAAATTGTTTTTCTTTTCATTCGGGAATACGGTAGTCATTCGCATGTTATGGAAACGATTTTGCAACTTATTTTATCATTTGCATTTTAAGATAAAATTTTTGAAACTTCCAAACAATCGTCCGCTAATGCTTTATTTTGATTGGAATGTAAAATTAAAGATTTATTTTGAAAATGGCTCTTAAAATTGAAAGATGACTCGTAAGATACGTAACTGCGCTTTCCGAGGAGAAATATTCGTATCAACAAATTTCAAAGCGGTGTAAAATTCTTGGTTATTGCATTTCAAAGAAAGGTATTAATAATAAATTAAATTTGAAAGTAATGAAACGTCTAACTGATAGTAAAAATGAAAACGTGTCTACGAAGCATCATCTAATACTACTGGAACGCAAGCAACTATCCAGAGAGTGAAGTCTCTGATCCTAAAATAAATTCCGCAGACTCAAACATTCATTACAACAAAACTAGAAATATCTGCTGGCACTGTAAGTAAAGTCATTCATAAAGATTTAAAGTTCAAACATATGTTTAAACCTAAAGTTCATCTGCTTTTGCCAAAAGATATTGCTGAAAGAAAACCAAAATGTAGAAAATTACATGAAAAACACCTATCTACTGAAGAATGAAAATATGTAGTAATACTCGATGAGGCATAGGCATGTTTAAGTCACTAAAATAAAAGAAGATCGATTTTCTCAACATTCGGGAATGACCGTACGAAATGGCTTCGTCAGTGTACAGAAAATTTCCCAAAGAGATTCATGATAGTTGCAGGATTTTGTTACAACGGCAAATTAAGAATTTAAAAAAGTCTGAATCAAAAACAAAATTAATTGACACTATTATCAGCATATTATTTTAGAACCAATTTTTGAAGAAGAAATCTCAGCCTTATATTGAGAGGACATTAATAAAGTTGAGCTTCATATGGACAAAACTTCTAGTAACGCGTCTAAGTCAACTGCCGCTTATTTAGCAATGGAAGAATCAGAAACAGGAATAAAATATATCACATCTGATGAATTACGTGTAAAATCACCCTCCGCTTTAGTAATGGACATTTGTACTTTCGGTTTATTGATTCGAGACTTAGGAAAACGGCATTGAAGAACACTGAGCAAAGTTTGGAAACCGATTGAAGCATAATGGAGTAAAATAGACATGTCAGTACAAAGAAAAAGTTTACCTTTACAGAAAATTCGAGCTAGATAGAGCTATTGTCAAGAATCATGGGTATCAGATTGAAACAAATCGCCCCCAAAAAATCGGCATTTATAGATAAAAATAAACTATCAAATCGTTTCCATGAAGTGTGAACGACCTTCTGTATACAGCATTTTATTTTACATTAATTGGAATTTCTTTCAGCAAGGAGAGGATTTGCATTTTGTTCAACATAAAGACCATTTTTTTTAACTGGAATTATGTCAGAAAGGACGAGAAAATCTGAAAACGTTCATAATAAATATGAGTAGTAGAACGCCGGATGGAATTGTCTTTGGAATAGGAAAAAAATTTACACAAAAACCATTTGTTCCCCTTCTTCTTTTGTTATCTCAATTCTTCTTCTAATGGAGAAAAAAAAAGGAAATACTGAACATTCACAAAACTTGATGGACCAAAACTCATTTCATACATTTTTTTTAAAACTAGGAACGCTGTCAGAAAGAGAACGAAATTTGCTATACTTTTTATCATAAGCACCTTCTTTTTACACTAAAGTGGAATTAGAGTAAGAAAAGGATAAGAAAAATTAGCTTCACAAAAAGTGTTATAGGAATACAACGATAGGCGAAAGTTCCTTTTCATTCGCTTTTTTATGCTAAACTTGAGTCAGAAAACAGACTATTCGCCAGATATTCCTAATACAGCTAGTTATTTCTTTTCCATTACATTTGGCCCTTTTCATTCTATTCTTTTGTGAAATCCAATTTACCGCATTTTGTTGCACTACGCCACCATCACCTCTAAGCCGCACCCACAATTCTTAAAATATTTTTGCGAAAAAAATTTGTCATTGATTCTAAGCCCAACCCACAATTCTCCACTCGTTTTTGAGACAAAGTGAAACTCGTTTTTGAATTGTGTAAAGATCCACCGATATCTGATACTTAAGAAATTCAAAAAAAGTTTTAATGAGAAGTAATAAAAAATTAATAATTAATTTATTTTAGCAGTATTAAAAACTTTCAAATACTACATGAAATTATAATTACTCTAACCGTCAGTATCATGTTTCGAAAATGATTCCTCCCTCCCGTTGTCACAGCTGACTTCCGAATTTTTGCCGGCTTCGCCATTTTCCCTCACTATGACGTCATCTAAGCTATTCAATCCATTTTGTTATGCAACATTTTTTTGAAAGAATGTATTATAGAAGAAAAAAAATCATTAAAGACTGTTGAACATTTACAAGAAAAACTATTTCGTTTTGCTTACGCCATCGATGTATATTTGTTTCATTCGTGTTAAACTTTCAGGGACCGCTACTCTGTTTCAGTTTCTTTCTGTTCATAAAATTATCTCCCTTTTCATATTTGCGTCATAATGAATTCATCTTGATGTTTTTGCTGATCCTTGATGTTCAGGTGATCAAAGAGGGCGCAGAAGAAAAAAAATCCTAAATACGAGCAGACAACGATATTTAAGATAGATTAAGTATTGGAGATAAATCGTGGAAAGAGATAGTCATAGATGCATGTGGCCAGAATGGATGGTTTATTTTTTTTCTTTTAAAAGGTGGGGAAAGTCAATTTTTTCCATCCAACAAATGTTTTGCCTTCAATTCTGAGCAGCAAACAATTTTTAGTACCATGAACACTGAAAAAATGGCACGGCTTAGATTCGAGTAAATACGGTATATCACATACAGTATACAGCCAGCTGGGCATTACGTCGTGCGCGATCGACCTGTGAACTGCCAAAACATTTTGGGGTAACCACCTAAAAATTTTACCAGTTAGTAATTACATACGGAAAATTCAAGATTGGCTGACAGTACGCAGACCTTTTACCGACTATAACAACAAAAACTAACCTTAGATAAAAACGCCTATGACACTGGGCAGTAGCGTAGATAAGAATTTTTGAAGGGAAGGGGGTTGAGTGTTGAAGGTCTGCCATTCTCGTATCATACCCTAATACGCAGCCAAAAATATTTTTTTGTCGATTGTCGGGAACAAAAAACAGCAACAAATAAATTACTGAATAAATAATTAACATTAACAAATAAAAAATTACTAACATCAAATACTTAATTACATTTTACATACTATATACATGAGACTATAACGAATCAGAAAATAATGAAGGGTTATGAGGGAGGGTCTGGCCTAGTGGACTCCTCCCCCACCCTTGTGTGCGCCACTGACACTGGATGGACCGCAACTCCTTGAAAACATTAAAGGTAACCCCCACCCTGGAAAAATCTGTCCACCCCTGGTATACAGCATATACATTATTATTATTATTTTAATTCCACGAGGAAAAAATGTATGTGCAGATCGATTTTTACGTTTATCATGGTTGCGGCACTTTGGCAAAGTAATAGCTTCTTCAAACAAGGGGGGGGACGGAACAAAACCGAGTGACGAATGATCAGTCAATATATTCCATCACTCCCACTCCTTCATACCAAGCGTAATGGCTGGGGCATACGCAGTCCGGGAATTTGATTGTCACACCTTCTACGCTCAAGTGAAGTCATTTAAACTAAGTTCAAAATAGAGAAATCTATTGATAATAGATTTCGGTTAACTTCGGAAGAATTACTAATTCAAACTGGTAGAACCCCTCAGTATAGAGGGCGCTGGTTGTAAAAAGCTTCTTTGTTTTGATCAGAGATCTTCTGTACGTGAACGAGTGCAGACGCACTTCATTTACTATTAAACTTAAATTAACCTTTTACTGTTGTCTTTGATTGAATTGAAATTGAAATTAATCTTCTGAATATTTGTCTGCGATGACCGATTGAAAAAGCCACTAAACAAATTACTCCGATGCCATTTGAACCCTTGATGTGTGTGACCTAATACAAACCATGAAAAACTGTACAGTTTTCACACATTGGAATTTAAATGAAATTTCATTTTTCTTCATCCAAGATTTAAAATAGATGAAAGTTTCTTATTTTAAAGAAGTTTCATAACAAGTGAGGCATTATTATCTCCTTTGAACACGTTTTACTTATTCGTTTAATTTAGAAAGTGTAACTAAATTTCTGGAAAGTGCAACTCCATTTTTTGAATTCAGAAGCCTCAACGACCAAGTTCTATTTTGTGAAATTCGGTCCAAGTAATAGTTTACCTTAATTGACAATTTTTTGGGATATTGAAGTAAGCTTTTACCATATCTAAGTTGTATGTTTCGCATTTTTATCTTTCAAAGATAAGGATGAGGGAATTTTTAGTAGCTACACAAAACTGTGTAGTTGTGAAATTAGAAAATGTTTAAGGTATCCGACTACTTACTACAACATTTATTAAAAAAATGGAGATATGAGATTTTTGTTTGTGGTTTTCAGATTTACTTAGTAGATTTTAAGAAAAATATATTAAAGTTAAGAAGGGAAAAAGAGATTATTATTACTAAAAGGTAAAAAAATTGGTAAAAACTTACAAAAAATTGCTAAACGAGGCAATTTCTGTACAAAAAGTTTGTGAATAAATTTTCAATTTTGATGTGTTGCTTTGCTATTCATTTTCGAAATGACCTTCAGGATAAGAGATATTTTAATTTTTACAAGAACTAGAGCACTTTATCGTAGTTATTACATGAAATTGCTTAACACTGTGATTACATTCACGTAAGGGACTGTAAATTTTGTAATAAAAAAAGTGATTGATATATCTGAAGGTTAAAACACGTCTACTATCATATAGAACATACACGAACAATTTCTGTCAATAATCTTCAAAACTTTTTCAGTAATCGCTGTTCCCATTTGAGCGTTTTCAAAAAAAAAAAAAACAGATTTCGTGTAAAACGCATTTTAAAGTATGACATATATATATATCTTGCTTAAACTAATGACACCTGCTTTTATTAAGCACTTATATTTTTTGTTCTCGTGAATGGAAAATAATAAGTTTGGTATTTTTATAAAGCTAACAAGTTGGCTTATAAAATAAAGTCAAAAAAATAATTTGTCAGTTTCAGGGCCAAATTCACAATTTTAGGGTAGTCGGATACCTTAATAAAGTTTAACTTCCAGTTTGAAACACAACCACGAACAAAATACGACATTTTGATTTCTACATGATTCCATCTTGGTGTACATGAAAAATAAATACAAAGGGAGTTATTTGTTAATCGTAATACAAGGAATGTTAATTTTCTAAAGAAAAATATAAAACAAGAGTTGAAATTGACGCCATTTCGAACGGAAAACGGGCTGCATTAATCCGATTCCGTGCATTAATATTTCAGAGGCGATGTGGAAAGCTTAAAATGACAGCACGCATTAATTGCTGGAATGTTGTCGGTTGGTGGGGAATTAGTTGTGGCTCATGTTCATGCCGTTGTTAAGCATCCCTTGGGGGTTGGAGGAGTGACGGAGGATTTGTTCACTAATTAGTCTGTCACTTGATGAAGAAGAATAAGGCGTAGATTTAGTTGATTATTTCAATTGCGATGTTTCCTTCCCCAAATTTACATTTATCATATTCGTTATATTGGTGAAATTCTTTGATTTAAAAATTTTAAAAAACCGTATACTTATGATTATGCACCCGCATGCACACACACACACATATATATTTATATATATAATATATATACCTTATTTTTTCTGTATATTTCTCTTCCGGTTCTAAGCCTGAGATTGCGCTTGGTTAATTTATAAGTTTTTAAGCTACGTGGTGGCTTTGCAACAGCATCAGGACTCAAACTACAACTCGACAAGGCTGGCCACGACTTCATGACTATGACCCCTTGGCTACCGTGTAGAAGTGGGTTGCTCAAAAATTAAACTCCATTTGATTTCCTGTGGTAGGACTCTCTTATTTTAAAAAAACACTATTAATATATAATACATCTATACAAATAAATAAAATTGAAGTGTCTATTTGTAATGTCAAATTAGCAGCTTTTTACTAAAGGCATTTAAAGGTATATATGGTACTTATATAAAAAATTCAATTTTTAAAATTTTTGTCTGTCTGTCTGTTTGTTCCGGCTAATCTCAGGAACTTCTCGTCCGATTTTAAAAATTCTTTCACCAATGGAAAGCTATATTATCAGGGAGTAACATAAGATATATTTTATCTCCATATTCCCACGAGAACGGGAGCTATGCGGGTAACACTTTGACGTTGCTTACTTCCCGCCAAGTTGGCGTAAAATTATGCATTTGTTCAATGATGGAAATTTTAATAAAAATTTTCTCACATTTGTAACAAATAACTGAAACATAGTGTAATTTAGCATCTTTACAAAAAGCAATTTTTTAAATGGTTTTTTTATCAAACGTCTAACGTTTATTACGTTGCGTTTGTTAAATGTCAAACTCAAACTTTGAGAAATATCGCCAAGTTGGCTAAGAAGTTCTCTATTCCGACAATCCCAGATATTTTAATGCAAATTTTCTCCCACTTTTTAAAGAGAGAAACGAAATAAAGTTTTAGCGAATTGCGCGCGCGTGATATTGAAAATTCTATGGTAATATTAATTGACAGTTTCATAAAAAGTTTTGATTACTTTAGTAGTTTTGATTAATTTGATTAGTTTTGAAAGTATTTATTACTTTGAATTTTTAAAATAAGTACAAAGACTACATGGCGGAAGATATTTTGCGACGAAAAACAACCGAATATGCCTTTCAATGAACACATCTACAACGAAACGCAATAAAGGTTTTCAGAATGGTTGGGAAGAAGCTACATGATTTTGGAATAATTAGTCCTAGACGTGTCGGACGGAAATAGCTTTGATAATGAAATTGCTTGAGAATTAAACTACGATTTTATAGCATTGCATCAAGTAACAGAATTTATCCCTCAATTAACTCCAGAACAAAGTGTTACGTAAAATAGAATCCGGCATTGGTGCACTCTTTTTTCTCGACGACCCTGGAGGAACCGGAAAAACGTTTTTGCTAAACTTATTATTAATGACCATCAGAAAAACCCAGAAGATAGCAGTTGCTATGACTTCTTTTGGTATAGCCGCGATTTTACTGACCAACGGTCGTACTGCACATTCCGTTTTAAAATTATCGCTTAATCTTGCATTTGAAGATTCACTCATCTGAAATTTCAGAAAAAATAGATCTCAAGGCAGGATGCTTCCACAATGTAAGCTTTTAGTTTGGGATGAAAGTACGATGCCTCACAAGAAAGCTATAGAAGCATTTAGTCGGACTCTTCAGGATTTACGAGATAGTACAGATATTATAGGAGGAATGGTAGCTGGTGAATTCAAGCTTATGGGGAAAAGTTGAACAATTCATTCTGAAAACGAATATGAGAGTGCATCTTCATAATGACGTAAACTCGGAACATTATGTAGAGACGAAATCGAAAATTGGTTATGGATGTTTGGACGCAAATGCTAGAGGTTATATTTTACTTCCAGAGAATTTTGTAATGTTGAAGAAAATGATGTAAATCTTATTGCTCAAATTTACCCGGGCTTGCAACAAAATTTAAAATGGGATCAGTGGTTGCGCGCAAGATCAATATTGGCGCCTAACAATGACATTGTCCATAAAATCAACATTGAAAATTTAAACGACGTGCGGGAGAGGGGGGGAAATCGAAGAAATATTTATCAGTGAATACAATCATGGATAAAGAACAAAGTACTTCATATCCCACGGAGTTCTTAAATTCAATTGATCTTTCGGGTGTACCCTCACATAAACTTCAATTAAAACTAAATGTACACGTTATGCAAAATCTTGATGCTTCTCGGCTATGTAAAGGAACGAGGCTTTGGATCACAAAACTGATGCAGAATATTCTTGGTGCCAATATTTGAACACATGTCATGAAAAAGGATAGTGTTATCATACCTCGAATTCCAAGTATCCCCACTGACCTACCGTTTCAATTCAAACAAGTTCAATTTCCAGTTTTACTGTTGCTATTAACAAAGATAACATTTCAGATAGCAGGGGTGCATTTGGAAAAGCAATGTTTTTCCCATGGCCAACTATATGTAGCCTGATCGGTGTGTCCAATGCCCAAATCTTCACTTATTTGCAACTGACGGAAGAACATATAATATGGTATACAGTAGCATCTCTCTTAGAATAATATTCTGTTTTGAGTTCTTTTAAAGAGGAATTATATATTAGACGTAGATACTTTCGATTTTTAAAAATATTAATAGTTTAAGTTATTGAATATTTGTTGTTAATTATTATAATAAATTACGTTTTCAGTTTTTTAAAACTAAGCTCAATTTTAGAATTTTTAAATTTTATTGGTTCCAGTCAAGCAATAAAAAAAATTACTATACTATATTATTTACTTTCTAATGATAATGATTACGACTTTGACAGTTATTTAAAGACATCAACGCGAGCGGAGCCGCGGGTAAAAGCTAGTTTCTTCCATATATTTTGAAGTGTATCAAGTCTTAACCCTTTCGCAAAGAGTTTTTTTTTCGTACAACAGAACAATTTTAGTAGCATAAACGATGAGTAGGGCACACTAGAATGCTAAAACTAAGATGTTATATTTTTAGAAAAATTTTAAACACTGTTTAGGACCGGGATATATATGTCAAATCACTCCTGGCCATTGAGACATATGTGTTCCAGTAGTCTTCAATGAGTAATTTTGTAAAAAAAAAATGATTTTCTAGTTATAAAAAAATTTAATTATAAATGGTAGGTTTGAAACAATCAGTGCTCAATGAGACATTACACATCGTGCACATAATTTAGTGCTTTTTTTTCTTTTGCTATGCACATTTACGGCACCACCGTCGTGTTTTTGGTGTTACTGGTAGATGGTCACCATCATTAAGTAAGCTTCGTGATGTTTTGGATGGGCGTCCAGTTCCTCTACGGCGTTGATACTGTGCGTTGAGCTTTTCGGACGCCATCAAGGCTTCTGCAAGAGGTACAATGAAATCAAGAAGTGGGGTTCTTCGATTTTTGAGTTCTCAGTACGCAATCCATGAGTTGACCACTGCGCTCATCAATAGGCGAAAAAATATTTTTCCAATACTTGCAAGATTTTCGATCTAATTCATAGACATTTGTCATTTGTTCTGCAAGTTCTACACCTCCCATGATTTTGTTGTAGAATTCGATTGCCACAGGACACTCAAATTCTTCTTTTCTTCAGTCTTTCATGGTGTGATTTACTTTTGCGTATTTAGCTTTGTGGCAATTATTTAGCATCATGATCACACAGTACTGTTGGGACATTGTGTTTCCATTATCCAAGACGAGAGGACACTTATGTCCCGATAATAAAAACGGAAGTAAAACTTTGCCACTTACCAGTTTATTAAAGGTAATCCGCTTCGTGAGTAACTTATCTAGCCTTAGATTTATGGAACGATCAAAATTTAATCGAAAATAAGCGGTATTTTCCAAAACTAAATTATTTACGTTTGTACAGTATGCAATGAGCTGCTACAACACTTCAAAAACGCGGAAGTTGCATTATGTACGGTAGTGTCATCCATGTTCTGTGAAAGAAAATACCTTCAAAAATATTGGCAGGACTGATGGGAAAGTCTCCAATTAGACAGAGAAACGTTTCTGTCTCAAAAGATTTTTTTGAAATTTGTTTGGGACGTATGTTTTCCGCTAGGCGCGAAAGTGTTAAATCAACGATTTTAAATCAATATTGTCTGATAAAATTTCCTTTATAGCTCCCATCAAAACAGATATAGATCAGATAAAATTCCACAATTCGTTCCATTGTAATACCCAAAAAAAAGCATTATACTAATAGAAAGTGACATTTTATCTTGTTTAGTTATGAGACCAGGAAATTCAGTCTCGAAAACGCACCTGGAGAAATTTGAATGTTCCGTACTAATTCACAGATTATTTCATCAACCATTAGTTAAGCCACCCATCTGGTATAGTGACACTGCTTGCTGGAGAAGGCATGGATGTTTGCAAATGTATAGCGCTTGTGCGGCATGGATGTACTTTTTGTGTTCGTCAAACAAGTTCCGTCTAGAGGTTGGTGGATGGGAAAGTAAGGTGGGAGTCCCTGACCCCCCCCAGGGTATAACTGTCTTTTTGTTTTGCCTGTTTAAGTATTTAGATTTAAACTGGTTTCTTAATACATGATAACATCTGTTTCTATCTTTGATTTAAATTTTTATGACATTAATGTACATTTTATGTCATTATTTCTCTTTAGTTGGAAATAATTGCTAATTCCATGGAACTACTCTGAGAATTCGCTTGTTTTTATCAATTTCGGGCTTCGTTTACCTCCACGAGATGAATCAAGATATTATTTTTATATTTTGTAGCGTTTTAATTGTAACTAGGGATTTTATTTTGACCCATATTTGCAAGTCTTGGTAATAGAAAGAAATTCAAAATATAAGCAGTAATCTGCATTTAAAACATATAATTTGAAAGGATTATTTTATTTAAACTTTAGTAAAAAAATAAGTTTTTTTGTTCTATATATATATTAAAATTGAATAAATACATCACTTTGAAAGTTCATGTTATCACTGAAAAAATCGTTATCATGTTATTACTATAAAATCGGCAGTGTAGCTCTAAGCTCTTATTGGTGATCCCAGACTCCTGGTAAAATGTCAAACTGGGCCTTCGAAAAGGATGTTTACCCTAATACTTTTAGTATCACTAGAAAGAAAAAATTTTTTTAGAAAATTATTATTTCAAATATGATATCAATATTCTTTTAATAGTTATTATATTTCAAAAGACTAAAAGCTTATGAAAAGTAACGAATTATTTTTTTCATAAGCTTTTTGTCTGCTCATTGGCTTAGTCTTCCGTTAGGTGCACGAATCTTTCAGATGCATTGTAAAAATAGTTACGGTGATGCGTCCATTCGCTGAGTTGGAATACGCCCCCTCCTTTTTCTATCTGCTTTTCGTCACTCGCGCCAGGATTTAGTGTCAAGGACGAGGGACCCAAAATGTCTTCATATTTTGGGCGGCAGGGGCCATTGAAACTGATAGATGTAGAGCGTACAAAAACGTCAGTTCTTATGACTTTGTACTATTTTGTAAATTTTGATTTTTTTGTCTTGTAAAATAGTGTACTTTTCCGTTTTATACAAAACTAATTCGAAACAAGTATTTTGTAACTTCTACTTGATAGAATTTATTTTTGCTGGAAGTTGAGATACATCTGAGGGATGCTGCGCGCCTATCCAGTGACTGTATTTTATTCAATCCTCAATGTAGCTGGAATCAACTCTCAAATTATCTATGTGGGAATCAAAATCACCCAAATCCTCGCGCACGTGTCTAGAGAAACTAGGTCACGGAACTTTTGAAAGAGCACCTGCGAAGGCGATCTGAGTGTAACATTCATATGCCTCTTACATTTTAACTCAGGATTGAAGAAATATCTGTTGTGCAAACCCTATTCAAGACAAAAAACCAAGAAAAACATCGACCGGAACTTGAAAAAGAATATACTATTCCCTCTTGTCAGGCCCTTAAGCACTGTAAGGTGATTCGTGAAGACTTCCACAAGGCATCTTAAAATGTAAACAGTTATGACACGATGATAACTAACCATTATATTTTTGATGTTTTTTCGTATAAATATCTCAATATCTGATTTTATTTCAAAAATTGTTTTATGTCAAATATATTTTAATGTCAAATCTCACCAAAAAATAATCAAATCATTTTCAAACGTAAGTATGAGGTGATTTATCTGAGAAATGCCACTCGCCTATGGATGGAAATTTTTGAAGGGCCCCTAGCAAAGGGTTAGAGATAGCGTACCCGCTTCGTAAGTCTAAGGTGAGGAGTCCCATGAGTCCCGTCTGAAGTCGACAGATTTTCTCTATGCTAAAATCATATGTATGCATGTCATATCATTATGTGACATATAAAAGATCCCTTAAGTAACAATTTGCCTCTGGTAATTTCGGCAAAATTAAGTCGCAAAATTATTTAGAATCCAGCGAAAGCATGAATTGGATAAATTCAAGCGTCAAAACTTGGTAACGAGAACCGTCACTAGATTGGGCTACCAAGGGAATGGCGAATATTACAGTTTTTATTATGAAATCGATGCAGCAGAAAGTAATATTAAATTATTAAACATGCAAATTTTAATTTATTTGTACTACTTTAAGATTAAATTAAGCATTAATTACGCAAAATTTGTAACATTCTAAGACAGTATGTTTTTTTTTAAGTCTGTATATATTTTTAAATCAAATTTACTTATCAAATTTATCTTCTTAACAAATTCTGACGTTCCATTTTAGAAATTTTCGTAGAATAGCACACAACAAATTCATATTGAAATTTACTTAATCAATAACGTATTTACTTTATTCGATACGATAGAAATTCATTTAAACCCTCTGATAGGAAATCTTTAAAAAAATCTAAAATAATTTATTTTAGTAAAAATCTTGTATGAAACTGGTTTTCAATTTCGTTAGTGACCATTATTTATTTATTCTATTATTAGTGTAAAAAATGCTTAAGTTATTATTTTGTATCGGTGCACCAGATTAAAAGTTTCTTTCACCACGTTTTGAAAAATCTTGTTAAAAAGAAAAGAGCAGTAAAAATTGTGATGTATATGTGTTAGTATGGTTCATAGTGTAAAAAATCTAATAGAATTTTTTTTTAAAAATGGAGGAAGGTATGAGTAGGATTTTCAGTTGTTTTATTTTCTAATCTTTTTTCTATCTTCCATTTTTTATTTCCAGAATTAATCCGATTATATACAGTTTACGAGTAATATAAGCGGATCTTTTATAAAAAAATAAATTAACTTTCAATCACCTAAAATGGTTCTAAATCACTTCTTTGACGTATTGGGTTACGTATTTATACCATTTCTATAAGTTAACGTATTAAGAGTATTTATTTTGTATTAATTGTGAAGTAAAAAAACCTTTTTTATATTTTAAAATGTTTCTCATAAATGGGCAAATGGATTTAAAACTAAAATAAAATGTCCTATCAATTAATTTCAGAGCTGAAACATTCTCTTGAAAGTTGTTTTATATGCATATTTTTTATTAAATTACAGGGAAAGCTTTCAACAAATAATTGATCATAGTAAATAATATTTTTCAAATGAATGTGAGGTA
The DNA here is from genome assembly GCA_019973975.1 of Trichonephila clavata. Taxonomy (NCBI): domain Eukaryota; kingdom Metazoa; phylum Arthropoda; class Arachnida; order Araneae; family Nephilidae; genus Trichonephila; species Trichonephila clavata. The sequence goes on along the minus strand of BMAO01026160.1, from coordinate 18,254 downwards.
CTGTAACGGGCCTACACGCGTTTTTTCTAACAATCCTCTTGGAGAATATCTCTCTTTCTTTAAATACTATTTAATGGACTAAATTCATGTGACGTCATAATCCCATGATAATTTCAAACCACGGGTTTTTAGCCAATCAAGTTCAAAAACACATGTGACGTCATAGTCACGATAAATGCAATTATCTATTTTCAGCAAATCAGTTCATGCACTTCGTTGTTGCCAAATTACGCTTTTTACAGAAACTTTTTTTTTAAAAAAAATTAATATATGTCACTTTATTTAAAAGTACATGTGTATAAAACAAGACTTTTTTTTTCTTTAATTTTAAAATCTTTTTGCAGAAATTTCTTTTTATAACTCTTGAGCATCTTTACCCAATTATGCAATTTGAAATTTTACCTAAGTTTTACAAATAGAATAAAAAGTACGAGCTATTTTATTGTCCATTTTGAATTCAATGTAGAACACATGTTTATATTTATCATATGACCGTCATAAATTTAGTCCATTGAAAACTTCCTCTCGAAGAAGAAGACACGGTCTATGTAAATTATGTCATGTATTTAAGTATTAGCTTTCGGGTTCAAGTAAGAGAGAAAGGTTAGAAACCAAAGGATAGCGTCAAGTTTAATTTAAGATAACGTAAAGCTAGACAAGAACACTTCGTAGATTATTTGATTAATATTAAGATTGAAGATTTGGTCAGTTAGTTGCTAATTTGGATTCGGTCGGTTTGGATTGGATTACCTTAGAAATTATCTTCAAATATAAGAAGGTGTATTGCCTGGAAGTGCTAAGCGTAAGTGATCAAATTTAATATATAACTCGTCTGCTTCGCGATTGCTTCCATATTTATCAATTGGTGCATTTCTTAACTCAGATTGCTGAATTGGTGTCGATGTTGAGAATAGTAAATAAATTGTGTTGTTTTGAATATGGCTAGCTTTCCTTCTAACCATCGCACGCTGATGGATGGGGACAATCCATCCATTACAGTACACTATTCAATTTCACCATTGTTTGATTATAATTTTTATTAATAATTTACTTACAATTTTCACTTGATATGATCATCATGAGTACTATTATGCAAATTGACTATTTAACCTTGAATTGACTTTTCGACAATTATCCGAAACGAATGTTAATTACGCTACACTTACGAGCAACAACAAATAATTTTAGTATGATGGAAATTTTTCATTGGGCTAAATTCATGATGAATTATAAATAAGTGATAAATTCTTAATTGTGCATTAGACTTGCACTTATTGTTCTAATTATCAATGTTGAAAAATTTCAAATTTGATAATTGGGTAAAAATGCTCAAGTATTAAAATTCCTCAAGACAGTTTTCAAAATAAGAAAAATTCTTACGTTATACGTATACTTTTAAATAAAGTGCCTTTTGCTTACCTGTGTGCATTATTTTTGTAGACCAAATTGTATTTTGTAACAGCAAAATAAAAAAGTTGGCAACACCGAATCGCAGGATCTGATTGGCTGGAAGCATGTGTTTGTAGTTATTAGGAGATTATGACATCAAATGAATATAGCCAATTGAGACACATGTGAAATCATTTAATTGGAAAAATTCGAAATATGGGAGATAACCAAGAGTCATTTAAAGAGTTTATTTGTTATTAATTTTAATTTTTATATATAAAAGAAATAAACATATATTAAAGCCCTTTTATAATTCATAAGATTTCTACAAAATATTATGACAAATAAAGATTTTTTTTTTCAAAAGTATGATGCTATTTCAAAATATATATAAAATGCTGATAGCGTACAATTCAGGAAAATGTTTTCGAAACTTACCGCATATAAATAATGTAAAGGTAATCAGAAGCGAACAGATTAAAATTATACATAGATATTCGATATCTACAGTAGTTAAGCAAACATTAAAATGCATATCCCATGTAATGTCAATAATCAGGTTAATAAATGATATTCTTGAATACACTGCTTTTGAGGAAAACAGTTTTTAAAAAAATGCACAGCATTAACTTGAATAACATTATGGCAACCCTAGAAAATTTCAGCAGGGTTATCAGATTTTGAACTTCATCGCTTTATGCGACATATATGCTCCCACAGAACCAACGAAAAGTTTCTGGAATCGATTATTCTAGAAATTTCCAAGAGGTTATATAAAGGCCGCCTGATCGGAACATCTGCTCATGGACCTTAGGGCTCAAAGTCACGTATACAGAGTTGGGCACAGAAGGCCTTGGCCCTCATGGGCTGCTGAGTTAAGTTATATAAAGACCAGTGGAGTTCTAAAGTGAGTTAGTTGAATTCAGAATCTTCTTTTCCATTGTCTTCGATTCGTGTCTTTGTAGACAGGGCTTTTGCCTACCTGAGTTCCCGCCAGTGGACCTGCGTGGCTAGTAGTCAAGGTGACGGACTCGAGGCCCGCGTGTCATGAGTTCGAGACTAGTACCGCTGAAGTCCTACTGTGGTGAGGGGGTTATGCACGTCAAAACTCCGACGCTCAAAGGTGTGGTGTGGAAGTTAGGAGTACCAGTTCAGGTGTCGTCCTCGTTACTTGACCATGGATCAAACTTACGAAGTTCATCGTCAAAAGCACTCGAAAGGCTGAAGGTTCGACATTACTATTCACACACTCACTCATACTAGTGGAATTACTCTAAAGAGATGTAAAGCTTGAGTGTGTTTTTCCAATAACGTTAATAGTCTATTTTAAGATTTCTGAGTGCCACTCGTCCGTTGACTGCGGTGGCATAGGGCCTGGGTTCGTATCCCGGAGGAGCCATGGATGTTTGTGTTGTAATCCTTCATTAATTTATGGTGTGTGTTTCTGTGTAAGCCCCTGGATGAAACTTTGTGGTGCACGTGGTTATAAATGTCCTCAAAAAATAAATAAATATTTCTGAGTTCATATATTGAGTGGCTTTGTGTAGATCATCTATTTTTCTTTACCCCTTAATAAATTTACTATTCAAAGAATTGGATTCGTCGTGTCTGCTTTTCACCCACACAAATATACATCAATAATAAAGTCCTAATAACATTATTGAAATCTCTGATAAAAACAATGAACAAAATCATTTCTTTTAACAGAGAAAGTCAATTAAAATGTTTTATTTGCTTAGAAAAAAATAAGGTCAAATAATTTTATTAAATGCTATGTGTCAAGTTTCCTTTTTTTGAAGAAAATTATTATTATTGTTATGTACTGTGTTATCAACTTTCGCATATCTTAAAAAGAAGTTTTCCCACGAGTGGAGAAAGTAAGCTAAATATTATTTCTCGTAAGCATCTTTCTAGAAATACATAATGGTCGTTAATTAAATAGCTTAATTAAACTTATCTTAATATATAATTGCAAACTAAAGCACAAAAAGGAATAGAAATAAGAATATGTGTATGAGAGAAAAGGGGGAAAATAAAACTAAAGCATTATCTATTCTCATTACTGCTAAATGTTTTTTCCTCCTTTTGCTTTTATTCCAACAAATAAATGTAATTTCATACTTAAATGTTTCCAAATGCACTCTCTTAAAATGTTAAAATAGAGGCTTTTATTATACATCAGTCTTAAATTAGTTCTCGTTAGCAAGATGTTTTTAGAATATTTTTTATTATTGTTAGTAATTCATTTTTACCATAGTTTGAAAGGTTTGATTTTCAAACAATGCAGGAAATAAAATTTATTTTTTCTAAAGTGATACTTTAGACTAGTTTTATGATAAAATGCTATCCAGAAAAAAATATTTTAAAGCTGAATACATTATGTATCGTAAAGTAACATAGGAATTTAGGAAAGAAAATACAAATATAAATATTAAATATTACTTGATAAATTAACTTATTTATCGAATTTCGCTTTAATGCTTTATTTGCTGTTAATTTTTTTGTATTACAACGTGGAATAGTTTTAATTTTTATCTTCCGGTACTTCGTATAAAATAATGAAAAATCAAACAACAATTCAGAGCAAATGCATATATTTTTGTTTATATGTATGTTTATATAAGCGAGTTCTTTTTTGTCTGAATAATATTTCATTTTCTTTTATAATTGTTTCAGAAGGAGCATAGTTGCCAATAACTTTTTAATACTAAATTTTAATTTAAAAACTTGTATATTCAATAAAAAAATTTCAACAGATAACAAAGTATTGCTATGAAAAATTTTATAATGTGTAAATTGAAGATAAAGTTCAACACAACAATTTTTGTAAGTACGGCTTTAAATTTTCATTTGCGCTAATGAAGGGAAAAAAGGTTAGTTGTTGGAGATAACAATATGTACTTATATACATAATTCTTTTAGTTTTAAGCCCGAAACAATAAAAATGAATATTTTATTTAAATAAAATGAAATTTGACATCTCTCTTTTTAGTTTTTAGTTGAATTATACTTAGAATTTTCTTCCAATTCTTCTTTTAACCTTATGTCGTTAGTTACTGAGGCAATTCACGCTTCCATCTCATTTTGCATCTTTCAAACGTTACAGACACATGTATAGCATTCTAAAGTAGTTGTTCCTTTTACTGATAGATGTCAGTGCTAGACTGAATAATAGATATTCAAAGTACAATATTTCATGAGAATTAGCACTTCATTTTAGTTGTGTGAAATGGCGCCGATTTCAGGCTTTTGAAAGCTAAAGACGAGTGAGACGCCAAGTGACAGCAACAATCTGTATATTACGTTGTTGTTGCTAATCCTCTAAGATCTGACGAAGTCAGACAAGATCCATTCAATCATCAACTCTCAAAAAGTCGAACACAAGAAGGGCATCTGTGTAGATAACTTTATTTGTGAGATTCATGCAACGCATTATGTGGTCGGGTAAAGCCTGGAGATCTTGACACCTTGCACAGATGAAAAAGATCGTTTTGTTCTATGAGAATGAGAGGCACTTGATGCGACCACTGGTCATACGTGAGAATATAATCTGGGAACATCTGTCACATTTAAGGACCAGGGCACTAGGGCGTATGAATACGCTGTATATTATATAAATACGTATATGCATTCTTAGAAAAAAACTTTATTTTTAGAACATTATTTGATTTACTAATTATTTAATATGTTTAATTATTTAAAGTTTTGATTATTTAATTAGAGTTAAATAACAACAATTTTACTAAAATCTCGTTTCTCAAAAAAAATGAAAATAAAAGCTTACATTTGCGTTACGTTTTTTAAAAAATAGCGAGCAAACCAAGGTAAGGAAATGAAGAAAAAAAAATCCAACGCTGGAGAAGTTTCGAATGAGGAAAGCTCAACGCCGTAAGGGTTAAGAAGTTTTCTTTTTTTCCCCCCCCTTATATCTATCGCCAAAAATAGTTGATAAGAAACTATTTAAAAAATAAAACTTTTTTAACAAAAATGAAAATTTCCCTCAATTGAACATCCAAGTTTTTTTTCTTCCATACTGTGATCAAGAAAGTACAAGTGTATACCTAATCAAAAGAAAACTAATTTGTACTTACTCCTGTTGTTTTTTATACCACCCGATCGGTAATAACATCGAATCGAAATTCCTCGTGGCAAAGATTACGTTTTCTGTATTATCTACAGCTTTTGACCTTTGTACAGCTGACAGGACAATTTTGCTCCATTCCACAGCAATTTTGAAGGTCAGCTCCACCGGGGAACTCCCATCCCTCCTCCCTAGCTTGAGTGAATATTAACGTCGCGCTGTTCAGCTACACGAAGTATTTTGGGACGGTCCGCTTAATTTTGAACCATGGTCAAGTGACGAGGACGACACTTGAGCAGGTACCCCTCTCTTAACTACCACACCACACCAACGGGAGGACGTTTGAGCTCTCGACAGATTTAACGTGCATCGCTCTCCTACACAGCGGGTCTTCAGTGGTACTGGGATCGAACTCATAACACGCTAGCCATGATCCGATGCCTAGTCCACTTGGCTACCGTGGCCTAGCAGCAACCTCTCTAGAGAACTTGTGGTTAGTCGAATATTTAGAGTGCCTTCATTCAACCCTGGGCATATACATTTACAAGCATCCGGACATTCTCCGGGATTCAAACCCATGTCTATCAGCACAGCAGTTAACGACAGTAATGATTATCATGTCTGTTCAACTTGTTTATTCTTACTAAAATATGCTGAAAGAAGAAAAAAACTAAATACTCGATAATTTGTGGTAACGAAAATATGAAAAATAAAACCCTCTTTTTTGTTAAAATTATTATTCTTCGATATATAATAGCACATTTATTTTTGCTTTTTGTATTCCTACGCAATAATCAAACATAACTATTTAAATTAGCAGCGAATCATTCGATAAAACTAATCAATACAAAGTTCCCAGTTTAGGTTAATTCAACTATCTGAAAACACAGACTAATAAGTTACCAATCTAGTTAGCAATCCTTCTAATCAGCCATTCTAATAAAATAAAACGAATGTTCCATTCGAACTCTGCAATACACAATTTCTCGAATTAAAGCTGTTTTCCTTTTATCGATATTTAATCAAAGTTCCATGGAAGAATTCTTAGTAGCGCTATTTGTTCAACCGATAAATTTAATTCATCAAATATGATTGTGAACGGTTGAACTATTTATTCATTGTATAAATTTATTTAAAGCGATTATCATGCGAAATATATTCTATCCGTGATCCATATAAAATCTTAAAATATTGTACAAATCAATGAGTGGGAAAAGTTTGTAAGATCAGCAACTAATAGCAAAAATGTTTGTGTTGCAATCTCTGCTCTCGTTTCATTGAAGATTATCTATACATCAATATTTTACATAACACACACACACAACAAGACTTACTTTTATTAACAAATCTTAATTATTAAGAAACTCGCTTTTATTTTAATTCGTATCCTTTTAGTTTTGCACCATATATTTTAATGCTCACACCGGTAGGGTCTTGGGTTCGAGTCTTGGTGCCATAGTCGGCTCACTATGTAGCAGGGCTGAGTACCGTTAGATCTGTTGAGGTTTAAAGTCGTATCTTTGACACAATGAAGTACACACACCACTTTCAAGGGAGGGGCTATATTTTTTTAAAAAACAGACGTAAACACTGGGATATAATTTGAAAATTATAAAAAAATTGAAAAAATTGAAAATTTGTAAGTATATATGGAAGTTTAAACTTCAAACCCCATCCACTGCCTGCAACCAATAAATAATTTTCCACGAAAATCATCAATAGGCTTCTAGTTGAATATACCAAGGTTCGAAATCCTCCCATTGGCGTGGTTTGGAACTTTGAGAAGAGGTGTCAGCTCAAGTATTGTTCTCGTTATTTAACCACGGCTTAACCCATTTATTGTTAGTTAAATTTAGAGAGTCTTGTCATGTATGTCAAGGTTTTACTTTATAGAAAACGTGAAAATACTTCGAGATACTTCGTAGCCTGGCGTCACTGAATAAGATTACTGTGTTGAAGGCCACTTACGAGTTATCTTATAGTATTTTTTTTCAATAAAAATATTAATATAAACAGACTTACTTTTTCGTTTTGCTTGATTTTACGAACTCATCACCTAATTTCATCTGGTGACAGTCAAATGTGTAATGTAATGTCAGACTTTTATACAAATGTGTAATGATCCTAACTGAAAAACACCTATAAGGTGATAGTAGTAATAAAGAGTTGTAAAATTTTAAAAAGGAACCGATAAATAATAATTAGCAAACCAGAGGAACAGCATCTGTTGATACAAGAAAATCGCTCTACCCTACTTCGCAAACTTCCTGCAGAATGCATGCAAGTTCTATAACTAAAGAAATCGAGGGAATGGAAAGACGAGGATGCGTCAATTTAGGGAATCAGTTGTTATGCATTTATTTGATGGCAACGGCAGCAATGAAGGAGAAAGCAGCAACTAAAATACTAATAGAACAGATTTTCAATACTTCTTCCCACAGAAAAAAGATGCCTAAGATGCCATGTCAAATGTGTACATAGAAGAAAAAAACGTAAGGAGAATAGGTATTTTTGTCCAGTGTGTCCAAACAAACAATCCAGCACTATGCGTTGATCCTTGCTTTAAAGCTCATCGTACGCAACAACAACAATAAAAATATTATTTTTTTGTTTTTGGAATATATTCATATGCATATCATTATTATGTAATAATCTAATCTTTTCAGTTATAATTTTGACAATAAAAATGGATAATTAATGTTTTAGAACTACATAAATTTATCTCATTCATCCTTTCTAATATTTCTTATCTTAAATGGAGATATGTAATCAATCTAAAATTTCAGCCCAAACTGCAAAATATCTTCTAGTTGGCAGTTTTGGTACGTACGCTTACTACGGGAAATCTTCATAGATGGTAGGAAATAGGTTAAAATTACGAGGTTCGTTAGCATTATCCCAGGTATTTTTTCCGAATGCGATGAATATTAAAATCAAATCATTATAAATTAAGATAAAAATGGTAGGGGTGAAAACTAGTTGTAAAAAGAAATATATATATATATATATTTTTATACAGTCGACTCTCGATAATTCAAACCTTCAATAATACGAACCTCTCGATAGTTCAAAGCATATGCTCAGCCCCTAGAAAAACTCTTGATATTTCGAACCAAACAACACGATTTGGTATACTCAATATTTCGAAGTAAAATCTGTGGCTGGCCACACTACAACACGGTATCATTCGAAGTTATCTTATAAACTTTCGAAAATTTGAACACTTTTTATCTCATGTACAATCCTGTAATATACAGGTTGGAGCTCACAAGTTTTGCGTTGTGTTGTCTCTGCGTGTCTCCCCTGCAACGTAGCCCCTTTGATGACCATCTGTCTGCCACCCCTTCTTATTGTGTTCCGGTTTTTGTTGTTTCCATTCCTTTAAGTGGACAAAAGACGAGCCACACCTGTTTTCAGCCGTCCATATCTTTTATTAAACACGTCGCCTTGCTACACATGTGCTCAGAAAGAATGGTCGCTATTGTGAAGAAGAGATGCGTAGGATTGTGTATGAATATGTTGAATGTATTCTTTTAATACATGACTTTTAACTTCTGTAAAATATTTATACTGTTTAATGTGTACTTTTTAAAAATATTTACAAAAATTTTATACATGTGTACATTTGTTGTTTTATTACATAGTTTCAAATTTAAATGTGTTAGAAAAAAATTTGTTTTCGTGATTTTTGAAAAAATTTTCTACCCTCTTTGTTGTATATCTTCCATTATACGGTAGATGGCGCTGCGAATGGAAGTGTCTCTGTTTTTCACTCTAACCATATATTCACTTCTTTCTTGTCTTCTGTTGTGCGTAGTCAGCTGCGCTGATTAAAAAACTAAAAAAGCACCTTTGGGTACTCACTGGACTATTCTAAACTCATTACCCTACTCGTGTTCCACTATTCTGGCGCCCAAGACGTAAACAAACCCAAGTAAAATAATTGATCCAAAACAAATAAGATAAAAACTGCTTGATTCAAAGGAAATTGCTACGATCGGCCGTTACGAAAACAATCAGTGAATTGGATAACTGCATCGCAGCAAACGATTTTCCTGCAGCGTCGCTGGCATTTACCAAACTTGAAGAAAAGACAAAGCGTCTTTTTGAAAACGATGAATTAGTGATTACATATCTTTCTTCACATCCTGATCCCGACACAGATCTCGACACAATTGTGGAGAATGAGCTGGAACAGAACTAAACGTACCGAGATAATTTTATCTCTGCAAAAGTTCGCTTCCAAGAGTTTTCAAAAATCTATGAGCAGAAAACACAACAATTGGATATCTCTCCATCGATGGATTGTTTAAGTATAAACCTTCCTAAATTGGAATTAATAGACTTCGATGGTAATCCCAAAAATTGGTTTTCCTTCTGGTCCATGTTCCAAACAATTGATGAAGATCCTAAAATAGAGGACGACGTGAAATTTGCATATTTGATGCAAACAACAAAAGGTAAGGCTTTTGATTTCGTTCAATCTTACCATGTATCTAAAGGTGAATACAAAACTGTCATAAAAAATTTAAAAACTCGTTTTGCTGATGATAAAATGCTAATTGAATTGTATGTACGCGAACTTTTAAAATTAATTCTAAATCAATCGCATAATATGTCTTTTACTGATTTAGTAGACCAATTAGATACTTATTTGCGTTGTCTAGAAAATTTAGGAGTAACTAAAGAAAAGTATGCATGCATGCTCTATCCGTTAGTTGAAGCTTCAATCCCTGAACAAATTCTAATCGCATGGGAAAGAGAAAGAAATTCTATTTCTCGTAACATACTACAAATACGCATGACCTTGACTTGTTAATTCAATTCCTTCGTTCGTAAGTGGTCAGTGCTAACCGCCTGCGTATTGCAAAACATTCTGTGCAGGAGAAAAAGATAAAAATAAAACAAGTAAACGGAAAACTGACCCCTCTCGCTATCTCAGTTCGGTGACCCCCGTCCCCACTGCATCGAGTCTTGTTACCCAAACAAAAAGCGAAAGGAGAGGGTCGAATATTTTTTGTTTATTTTGTTCGAAAAAAACTCACCGCAGTAGTGACTGTTTCACGGCGCAAAAAATGCCCTTTCAAGAACGAAAACAGAAAGTTTTGAAGATGAAAGCGTGCTTATCGTATCTTAGAATTAACTGTTACGCAGATAGATGCGGAATGAGTGTTCGGTGCATAGTTTGCTCGAAAAAACATTCTCCAATTTTATGTCCAAATTTATGTAGAGAAAATGAAAATTCATTTTCTTCTCCGAGCAAAACAGAAATTAATAGTGTCACCAGCAATAGCTCTTCCGGTTCGACAGATGTTTTATTGCAAACACTCAGAATTAGAGTATCAGGCCCTTCGAAAACAAAAATAGTTCGCTGTTTATGTGACTCGGCTTCGCAAAGGTCATATATAAATCGTGATCTCGCAGATTTTGGACTTAAAAATTGATCATCCCGAATTTCTTAAACATAGTTTATTTGGAGGTATTGAAACGGAAAAAATTAAACATTTCGCATTTAAATGTGAACTTCAGGAAATTCGGGGAAATTTTTCGTGTGAAGCGATATTGTTAGATAAGGAAGTAATTTGCGGAACAATTCCAAAAATAAGTAAATCTGATGCAGAATGCTTCACTAAAAATGGAATTTATTTATCCGATTGGGAAAATAATGATTCTGACATATCAGTTTTATACTGGGTGCTGACTATTTAAGAAAAATTTTAACTCTCTCTGGTTCCACAAGTCAACACCCAATGGTTTAACCGCTGTTCAGACTATCTAGGGTGGGTAGCTATGGGAAAATCATTATCCTATACCACTTGTTCTAATCATGCCATGCCTGTAATTTCACTGCTAAACGGTAGCAAAATTTGTGACCTTTGGTCATTGGATATTCTGGGTATACGGGACCCTGTGGAAAGCAAAACAAGAAAGGACATTGATGATGATACTGTGTCTTTTTTCGAAAAAACTGTAAAATTCAATCAGGGCAGGTATGAGGTAAATCTTCCATGGGTTGAAGGGCATCCAAAACTACTTGATTTGCAATTTCAATCTGAAAAACGTCTCAATACCATGACTTCTAAACTTATTTCCACAGGGAAATTTGATTCTTATGACAAAATTTTGAAAGAATGGGAACAGTTGGGAATCATAGAACCAGTACCAATTAATATTAAGGGGGTAAATTTATCGCAACAAAAATGCAGGTATTTACCTCATCGAGCTGTCTTTAAGGAGTCTAGTCTTACGACTAAAATTCGCCCAGTTTTCGACGCTTCAGCAAAAGATGAAAATTCCATTTCCTTAAATCAATGCTTAGCAACTGGACCTAATTATATTGAGATGATCCCTTCCATTCTAAATAAATTTTTCAAAAATAGACTGGGAGTTATTTCAGATATTCGCGAAGCCTTCTTGCAGATCTCAATTTCCCCTACAGACAGGGACTATCTCCGATTTCTGTGGTGGGAAAATTACGAAAAACGTGAAATTAAAATTTATAGGCATTGTAGAGTAGTTTTTGGCCTTTCTTCTAGCCCATTTTTGCTGATGGCTACCATTTACCATCATTTAGATAAGGAAAGAAATGATGTTGCGATAAAATTAAAAGATTCTTTTTATGTCGACAATGTTGTGGCTCGTGTCCAAAATGAGATAGAGCTTCAACGATTTCAAACAATAGCTTGTCAAGTCATGTCGAAAGCAGGGTTTGAGCTCACAGGTTGGGTTTCTTCCACAGAGCAACAAAATCAGGAAAAAAAACAAAATGCTCTGTGTTTGGTCTTTTATGGGAACCAAATACTGATTTGCTCGCTTGTGATCTCACAAATATTTCTACTGAACTCAACGATACATGTTCTAAACGGTAACTTTTGTCAATTTCGCCAAAGATATTTGATCCAATCGGCTTTACAGCACCCGTAACACTCATTCCAAAACTTCTAATGCAAAAAGCGTGGAAAAATTATGAATTTATATGGGATCAAAAACTGCCACCTGAAATCGTTGAGGAATTTAAAAATTGGCTTGCCAGTTTGGAATTTTTGAAACTGATTCAAATTCCACGCTACTTTGGGGGTTTAGTTGATGAGTCAACTATCACCTTACAAATGTTTAGTGATGCAAGTGGCCTTTGAAGCGTGCGTTTATTTACGAATTGAATGTGATAATAAAGTCCAGATTAAATTAGTTCAGGCAAAATCACGCGTTGCTCCTCTAAAAAAGGATCCCATCACCAAAACGAAAACTGAAATGTCCATCCCTAAACTCGAGATTTTGGCAGCAGTTATCGGCACTCGCCTTGTCCAGAGCGTCAAAACTTCATTAAACATTCATAGCATTCAAACTTTCTACTGGACTGACTCAAAGGTCGTGCTTTGTTGGATCAAAAATTCTGGGACTTGGAAAACCTTCGTTCATAACAGAATAAAAGAGATCCATTCCAGCTCGTCGAAGGAAGACTGGTATTACGTTCCATCACAGATGAACGCTGCAGACATCGCATCCAGGGGATGCAACGCACAAACTCTCTTCAGTCTTTGTTGGTGGGAGGGTCCAATATGGTTGAAAAACCGTTCCTCCTGGCCAGACACCAAAGACTCTGATTTCAAGGATGCTCTTGAACTTGCTACCGAAGAGAGAAAACCTACAGTTACGACGAATCTGTCTCTGAATGACTCCTACTCTAATTTCTTCGAGTGGACTAAACGTGTTTCAAAGTTTTCTTCCATCGTTCGAACTTTGGCCTATGTAAAACGATTCCTTTCAAATGCTAAATCAGTAGCTAATGGTCAAAAAGACTCTTTACTTAAGGTGACTGCCTACCTTCGTACCTAATCTTTTTATAAAAACAACTTTTTGAAACAAATTGGGTGTTTTTAGGTAGAAAAATAGAAAAAAATATGAAAATACATAAAAATTTTAAAATAAATATTGTACTTTTAGAAAAATTGGTTGTTTTGAAGGAAATTTTACCAAATTTATACTAAAACGGGAAACACTGTATAAAAAATTCTAATGCGATTATCTTAATTTCCTTAGACAAAACATACATACTATAGTGCTCTTAAAACCGAACCAAAATCTAAGAGAAATATTAAGATACAAAAAAATTACAGGCAATTATACATTATAATAAGAAAATTTTGATATTTTTAAGAATTTTCTTCATAAAAACTACCCTAAATGTGTGTGTGTGAAAAACTATTTAACCTACAACAAAACGTTTGGTTCACTTTAAGAAAAATAGTATAAAAAACATTCCCACAAAATTTTAATGCATTATCTTGTTTGGTTCTTTAAATATCATGTTTCTGGTAAAGAGTTTCTTTCGAAAACATGATTTTGAGAAAAACTCATTTAAAGTTTTATGTTTCAGTAAAAAGGTATATATATTTTACAAAATTATCTAAAATTCACCAGGATGATATGTCACACCTTCCTTTTCTTTATGCGGCAACCCTTTTTTCTTTTGGTAAATTCGTGTTTTTTTCCTTTTTAATTTTGTAAAAGGTAATGAATGTTTTTCTGCGTCGTTAATTAATCGATAGTCATACAATTTTAACCCTCTTAGCGGTTTGAACGTCTTTTTCCGCACGTCTAGAGATGCTTCGAAAAACGCACCACACGTCTTTTTCTCACTTCAAGAGAGTGCTTCAAAAGCGGGTAGGCCGTGTTTTTCTGAAATCCTTTCCCCTCTTTTATGGTTTAACACCATGAAAGATAATTAGGGAGGGTTGTAGCGACACAATGGTCACTGACAGAAAGTTTTACAGCTCTCGGAGAACCCTGCGTTTTGACCCTGAAGCAATCGTAAAAAAGTTGGGAAGAATTTCTTTAGACACCTTAGTGAACGAACTATAAGTTATAGTGTTTGTAATTTAGCTTCATTTGAGATATTATTGCGTTTGAATTAAATAAATTCTTTTTGCACTTTTAGCAATTTAACTTTTTTTTTTCAAGTTTTGAAAAATGTTCCAACGTATAAATAAAATATTATATAACTCACTTTTGATTTTATATTAATTTGAAGTTTTAATAAGTTGGGACTGTAATATGCTATTTTATATAGTTGGACAAATAACTTTTTAAGTATATTCTCTTTGTTTGATTAACTCGTATTATTTTCTTCATCTTAAAATGATGAAACGGAAAAAGAAGTTTTTAAAATATATAAATCTCTATATAATATCTAGAACTATATTTAATTGCTTCATTTTTCTTCTCTTAACCAATGTTTTCAGTTTTTAAACCATGATTATTTCATTATAAGGTGTCAAAAAAGTTAATAAGAAACCGAACGCTTCAAAATTTAAAACCTTTTAAACTTTCCAACTACTAAAAATGAATAATTTTTAAACTTTTGCATCAAATTATTTGTAAAAAATTCTTACGCTTTCATAAAAATAATAATGAAAAAACTAATTCAGATCCATTATTTATTTATTTTTAATTTTAAAGCCAGATGTTCAGGGCGCGTATTGTTACAATACACCAAATTATATTTGAATTAAAAAAAAAGATGCTTGAGTTTCAGTTTACTTCAGAGAAAACATGAATGAGGGGTTTTTTATACCAATTCATATTTTTAACCTTGAATATTTGAATAAATAGTAATTAAAAATATTCGGATACATTTACAGTTGACATTTACGCATATAAATAAATATAAAGATAAATTTGAAAATTTTTTTAAAACATATTTGTTTATGCAAAATGTCTAAATATTTATTTTTTTAAAGCTAACTGAAGAACAAGTAATTAAAATCTGGATATCTATTATAATTAACATTCAGAAAATATCCAGATTTTCATACAAAACTAGGAATTTTATGTTAGAAATTGTATTTGAAATTTCAGAAAAAAATATTTATGTATCGTGCACATACTCAGTTAAAAATTATTTAAAATAAGTACTAACAATTCTTCGAATAAAATATTAAATTAAAATTTTAACATAAGAATCTTAAGCATTTTAATGCATTTCGTAAATTTCATACAATTCGGTTAAACTGTATGTTAAGAGCAAAAATTATGCTGAAAAATTTGATGAATATACAATAAATTTTTAAGTAGAAGCACTAGTGAGAAGCTAAAACACAGGAATGAAAAATTATGATCATATATCTACAAGAGTTTTTGAACTATCTATTTTAAAATTCAGAAAATCTCTGCGTTAAGTTATACTTAATATTAATTAAAAAGTCAACATAAATGTAATGTAATGTTTGAAGACGCATTCATATACTATTAAAAAAATTATAAAGGGCATTGTTGCGAATGTTAAGAATTTCATATAATTTTAAATTCAGATTTTAACAGATTGACGTAGAAGAAAAAAACGAACATCTAACATACAGGATGCAGTCTGCAATACATAACCTTGATAAACAGAAGACGGCATTTTCACTTGCTAGAGCAGAGCTGGTTTAGGTAGGGGTGAGCTGGGCAAAAAGTGAGGGCCCAGCGGTTTTGACGGGTGCCGCACAAGAAATTGCAGTTTTCAGGAAAAATTATAATAATTACAAATACAAAAATAAGTCTTGCAGTTTTTTTTATACATTTTTATTAACATGAATTGGGGAATTGATTTCCAATATACTTTGTTGTGTTTCACAATATTTAAGCCCCTCAGGGGGCTCACCTTCTTTAGGTGAGTACGGGTGTCACAATCCCGAGGTGCCCTAGTGATCTTTTCCTTTTCCCACGGGGTTTACTGTCTTTGGCAAACACGGGCTTCACGAACCCGGGGTACCCTAGTGATCCTTCTCTATTTTCGACCCTCTTTCTTGTCATTCAATTCATTCTTTCTTTCTCTCTTCTCGTCTAGACCACAGATATTAAAACAAATGTTTGGCGCAGTATAGCCGAAATCGGCTCTTGCGCCAATAAACCCCAAAATCACTCACTCACTCACAATATTTAAGGTAACAAACCATAGTTCTTCAGATATATTTGTTCTACTTTTCATAAGCCGTACTCCTATTAAAACTTGTGCTTCCGAAACACACCTTTTGTAATCTTAAGAAATTATATAAACTATAGCGGTTAATTTTGTAAATTATTAAATGTTCCTATTTAGCCATTTCCGTTCAAACAGTTCAAATGAAAAAAATATTCGGATTCACCCATTCATTAGGAAATTGTATGATTCCAGCAGTAAGTTTTATTTTTTACCGAATAGGATTGCGTCACTTCGGGGATACCTCTAACAGACTAACAGAAACGTTTATATGCTATCGATTGCAAATTAAACATTTTCCCTTCAATTGTGTTTATTTCAGGAGGATCTTTGATTTATTTTATTCATGCCAATACAAGATTTAAATAAATTACTTTTTTCTTGTCAAACGTATTTGCTTAATAATATATATATTTGCGTATTATATTAAAATTTGAACTACCCAAAATTATATGTTTTTGTTCCTCTAAAAACTCTCAGTATTTAGAAATGGTCTTATAATCCGTGTACAGTTTATATGTTCTAAAATGAAAAATATATTTTTATAACTGAATTTTTGTGCCTCGTTTATAAAAATAAAATATTGCTTTGGGCTATAGCTTATAAACGTACTTAAATAAGTGGAGGAACAGTATTTTCACATAATATGAATATTTTTGACTGGAGTAAGTCAGATATTTATATTTCAGTTCCTTTACAATTTGAATAAAAGTTGTAAGCAATTTTATGAAGAGGATATTGAGTATAAACTCCTTGGCTATTTAAAAGTAAAATGTTTTATTTTGATACCCCACAGCTCACATTCTAAAATAAGACTCATTTACAATCATATGATCAGCTTTGGTGATATTTAAATTTTCAAAAATACTCTACATGTACGAAAACATTCTTTCAAACCATACATCACATCTCATTCTCTGTCTTCTCCACAGCAGGCATTATTTTTTTATACTCAAAAAATTGAATACAGCATTTCGCGCGAATGTTATTATTATTTTTAAAAATTAATATGAATACACTGCGGAATTGTCGTTAGCTTCACTGAGCAAAAATTGTTTTAAGTGTACTGTTTTGAAAGACAAAATTAATTGGGAGAAGTTTTTTTCTCATTAGAATTTGTAATGATTGAATTGTGTGAAAGTTGTATTTATCAGTGAATTTTCCGTTTAACACTAAAGAAACAGAAAAATAAAAAATTAAATTTTAATAGAAAATGGTTAGAAATACTTTTACCATTTTGAAGAAAAATATATTCCCATTAAAATAAAAATAAAAAATTTGACTAAATTTGCTTTTTGCTCCGTCACAAATGCCTATGTAAAGAAGGTATTTTTGCTTAGTACAAGTTGTTTGACTATGAAATAAAATTTAGATTTTTTCCGAAAAATTAATTTAACATAAAAAACATCATTTATAGGATTAAAATATATATAAATTAAAAGTATTGAAATCCTCTTTATGTTACTTTAAATTTAAAATATAATTGAATAGAGGAAGATTGATTTCATTTCATAAACATAATCGTCGTATGTAACGATACTTCATTTATTCTCTTTTTGTTTAAAAAGAGAGAGAGAGATGGTCACTTTTACTCTTTTTTACATAGTTACTTTTAAAAAAACATTACGATGTATTTGTGTTTTCTTAGTCTCATATTCCACAATAAATACAAGGTACTTTTTCCTGGCTCAAATCGTTAGTCCAAAATAGTTTATTTTTCTTAAATTAATTTTTTTAAATTTTGTTTTGTTTAAAATAAACAAGTATTTTTCAACTTTTGTAACAAGTTTCTTTCTTTCGAGTTTTTTTTTTTAACTCTTCACT